>JASDQU010306436.1:17993-34363 GCA_032191745.1 Picea mariana | reverse complement strand
TGGACCTCCTTGGACTCTGGATCGAGTCAGGGAGTGGACTGTTATGATTGAGTGTTTTTGATATTGTATATGTGACGCATGACTAGTATATTATGATGTTGATTTTTTATCGCTTACATGTTTTGTTTATGGATGCAGGTCGATGATAGCTTGCTAACTAGACTCACATATGGAGTGAAAGGGTCACGCACGACAACGATATATATTGAGGGAGAGGTGTGGCAGCATCCCTACCACAGCCTACTAGCACTCTCGTCGTGGCTTGAACTGTAGGTTAACGATTACCTACTTCGAGAGATCCACGATGCTGTGAGGGAAGACTATGACAGTTGCTCATGATGATTCTAAGGGGTGCGCAATAAGGAAGGGTCCTTATTCCTTAGAGGCCCTTAGTCTCCCATAAGCTCACCTGACGAAGTATTGACTCCAGTGGTTTGACGTCTACCAAAATTAGTCAAAAGGCGAGTGACACCCTTTGAGCACATAGTGCATCTTGAAGGGCACGTCGTGTAAATAAAACCTGAATACATGCGACTAGCACCCTTTGAGCACGTAGTGCATCTTGAAGGGCACATCGTGATTTTTAACACTGGTGAGTTAATGAACCTAGTACCTAGAAAACTATGTCTCCTTAGGACTTGGTCAGCCTTAAAATGAATGTTGCATGAGTAAATATTAGTAATAATAAAATTTCCCTTAAAAACAATTTTTGTTGAGCCTAAAGAATTTAAAGCCTAGGTCTAAGTAGGACATGAGAACAAAAAAAAAAAAAAAATGGACAATTAACAAAGGGGGGATGAAGAAAATTCAAACATAAATAATTAAATTAAAAATTTTAATGGAGGATTAAAATATTTAAAAGATTAATTGTTGGCTAAGTACAAACTTGCTAATTTAGAAATTAGACCAAAAAAGGGAAACTTTAATTTTGAACTCAACTAGGCTTTAAGAAAGGCGTCAGTCATTAAAAGGAATATAAGGGAATAAAGGGACATCGAGGAGTGTTTTTAGGAACACTTTTAGGTGGGTGAGGGAAATAGGAAAATTAAATTAATTAATTAACTAAATTTTTGGTGCAACTAAGGGATCGGGTGACAAGTGTACGAGGGAGAATTTTCCTAATAATAAATTTAATAAATTAGTGTGGTTTTGGAAACAAGTCACTAAGAAAACTCTATAAAAGGAATGGCGATGGAGGAGAAGGGATCACGTCTAGTATGTGTAAGGTTATGCTATCGGATTTTGTTCTTGATTGATTTTTCTTGTGGGAGTTGGGACACCCAGCTCGGAGAACAAGTGCTAGCTCGACCTTGCGAGGCGAGCTAGGAGCTAGTTTTCTTTGGTTGTGAGTGTGGCCCCTTTGTGGCTCGGGGGGGTTAGGGGGAAGAAGAGTACCCCTAGTTTTGGTTGGGAGGTATCGGTGAGGTATCAGCAGTTGGAAAGCAGGAGCTGGACAGAGCACAAGCGCGGGACGACAGCATCGGAACCTTCACCTTCGCCTAAGGTACACATGTCTAAATTTCACAATTGTAAATAGTTTAAATTTTATGTGGATTTACATTTAGATGGAATGTGGTAAATGGTTTTCTGAATCTGTGGGTGTAATTTTATTGGTTCTTCACTTCTTTATTGTGTTGCCTAACCTTTCCCAGTTAGATTGTGACCACCTTCAAAATCTCCTGAAAACCCCATTGATTTTACTTTGAGCCTTGATTTTACTCTGCGCCTTATTGTTTCTGCCTATTGGTTTTACTATCTCTGTGTTGGATCGTTAAATCTTTCCATAACCAGTCTTATTTTTCCCTGCGCCTCTAGTAGGTTCTTCACAACGAGTATTGACTCTCTGTGGGTTAAAAAAAAAAAATCCCAGCATCCTTCGTTTGATTTTTGGGTGTGATTAATGTCCTCGTGGTTTGTGTGTGAAGTCCTAGCCTCATGCTCACAATTTTCATAATTTATCTTTTAGCCATTGTCTCCCCTTACACAATTCTTTGCCACACCATCACTCTATGATTTGCCAAGAGAATTCATTTTATTTCAGTCAGCAAAGTTGTTGTGTTGCGTCTCTGCTTTTAGTTAACCATTGATTCCGACTTCGAATGTATTTCTATGTTGTTGGGCCTTTGCTTCAGACTTTGTATTATCTCTGCATCTCATTGACTTTTAGCTTCAGACTTCAATTGTATCTTTGCGTTGAGTTGCTAGATAGCCTAGAATTTTCATTTTCATTTTTTTTTACCCCGCAAAAGGGTAAAACCTAAGTTTGGATTCCATGTGTTGGGTTGTTGGATGGCCCGACGTTCTTGTTTTCATTTATCTACCTAGCCATGAGAAGTTAAAGCTCTATTGATATCTATTCCTCGTGCTCTAGGCTCACCATGTTTAGTGTCTGTCACATCTATAAAAACGCAGTGTGTTTCTCTACGTAATCTCTCTCATCGTGATGTGTAACCCTCTTCTTGTTGCATAACCAGCTCAACTCGGTAGGTGAACCCACCAGATCTCTGTGTAACCTAACCTAGGAAGCTCAATGCTATCCATCCTCTTCTTTCCTGGCAAGTTCCTTTGTCTCCAGACGTGAACCTCGTCCAACCTCAGCGTATTGTCCCTTATGGGCCCCTCCCTGTAGCTTGGCGCGTGCTCTTGGGAAATGTCTTGGGTTGTGCGCTGGACTCGCATGTTGATGCGCAGTGTTGTGGAACGGTGGGCTCCCTCATGGCTTCTCCCTTGGTCGTGGCTTGACACTCCGTGTTGACTTGGTATCTGGTTTGCATGTTTTGTGACTCAGGCTTTCATTGCACCCAGAACCCCTCTTTTCTGCATAGACTCACTTGAACACGTTTTGACGTTCAAACCTTCCCCTTTTGCGCCTAGGACAGAACTTACCTGGAGCGTAGTTTGTCCCTAAACCCTTGCCTCCATGTGTTCCTTAACTTTAGCATTGGATTTCTACATGCATTCCTTCTCGACGTTTCTATCGTTTGCTCCTCTGCGTTGTCAGTTTGCTCTCAGTGATTGGGTGGCCGAGCGGATCCTCGGTTCTTATCTTGAGTTTAATTCACTGGAGTTGTTCCATTTGTACTTATTTCTGAATGCAACTATAGCATAGATTTAATTGTCTCTGAATAATTCCAGTTATAATATTAACCCAGAAAATCGTGTTGTTGGGTTTATTTTTAATAGTTCAATTATATTGGTTAATTTCCTTAAAGGAATATCGTGCTGTCAGATTATTTTTAGCTTAATATTATTAGTTAATAAATTAGAATTCATGTTGTTAGTGATCAAGAATAAAAATAAGTGCATTATGTAATCGTCTTGATAGACGAAGGCTTGGATGAATCATGATTACAACTCTTAAACATTGATTCCATAGTTTGCTCCAGTTATCAACATCCAAAGTACCTTTATGCAGGTGATTAATTGTTACGTGTTCTAGTAGAATTCTTTCATAATTTTTGGTTTCATGCTGTAATGATGTGAATACCTTTTAGATATGATTTTGTTAATTCATATTTTTTTTTAACTATGTGGATGCGGGGTGAATAGACACACGCTTATACAATCTTTTTAATTTGGCTCTTTGCTGAAGGAAAAATCAGTTATCAACATCCAAACATTATGGGACTTATAGGGTTAATCAAGGATTATTTTAGGGCGACTTTGTAACCCTGATTAAGTTATGACTTTTGCCTTACCTTCATTGATGAAATATAATATGGAAATTGTGTTGCATTAGAACATATAGGTAGTATATTGAATGTTTCTTCCTCCATAGTTCAATAAGAGAATAGTTGTAGTGGAAGTGGAAATTTTTATTATACACTTTAGGAGTTAGTTGTAGGGGATGCTAACAAAGAAAAATCACTTATAACAATGTTGTAGTTGTTGTATTCATGTAATTATAAGTTCTTGTGATTGTTTGTTTTAGTGTCTTGGGATATAATAATTATTCCATTTTCTTATTTGGTAATATGTATGATATGAGATTGTCTATTGGATGTAGCTTGGGTGGTTGGGAGGAATGATTTTTATCCTACCCACTCAGGTTCAAATATAGTTTAGAGAATACTCTTGATAACCTTGATGTCTTGACCGCAAACGACGGTGTGCAGCATGTCGCATTGTATTACTAAATATTCTTGAAGTGCTTGGTTGAATTGCATTAGAATATGTCGTAATGGATAATTGTGTAGTTGTTAGTCTTCTTGCGCGAACGAATTTAAGGTGACGGATGATTGCTTTATGATTGGTTAATGATTAGATTGAATGGCTTATGGACTATTTCTAATGCATAATTGTTTATTATTTTAATTACCCGTGTGCGTCACAAAAATGATGACGTGTGTTTAGTTTGAAATAAAATGTACTTGTGTGCCTTAATTTCAGTTGTCATGTCTTGTTTAAAGTTGTTTACTCTCGCGAGCAACAATTAGTAATATGGATATATGATGGAAGGATGATGATTTCCTTGTGAAATGAAAACATAATGTAAGAAATGATTGTTTAAGATAGTAAATCTTGCACAAATGAAGGCTTAATGTAATGAACAAATGTTATATATAATCCCTCTTGTGTCTTGGTTTAATGTGAATTATGATGAGTTATGCTAATGTTTACCCGTGCACCATGGTAATTATGAATTAGGATTAATGTATGGTTGTCGATCATTTTTCCTACGCCATGAAAGATAATGGTAATGATTGATTGTTGATATCATTATTCTCGCTCACCCTAGAAATTTTATGTTGCGTGTGTTGGTTATTAGACGTTTTTGCGCCTTGATGATCGTGGATGTTATTTAGCATAGTCGTTTATATTCTTTATTGAGTAAATGTTATAAATTGCTTCAAGCTTCTTGGTGTGCTTTTATGCTAGGCTTTCATGTATATGTTACTTGTGTCGTCCTTTATTAATATATCGTCAAGTTGATTTGTTGTGACTATATTATCGTCATTTCTTTCCTAATGCCAAAAAAAAAAAAAATTACCTAATGCTGTCACTTGTTGTCGTAACGATGGGGTCGTTACAATATCTCCACTTCTCAGATTTCATTTTGGACGATGTTTTTTTTGAAATTGGGTTTTTTTCGAGAGGAATTCATATATATGGCTAGTTTCTTCAAATTATACACAAATAGTTTCATAAATTGACTTGAATACTATCTTCCTCCTTTTTCTGTAAAAAAATATGCGAAAAGAGAAAACAATTCTTCCACCTTGTGCCCAAAAATCTCCCATTGCATGCCCAAGAAAGAGCTCGAATACCACTTGTAGTAAAAATTCAAAGAAATAAGATAGAATCCACCATAAAACTTCATAAATAAACCCCAGAACATCCAAGCTACTAAAGCACTCACCATGAACAACACCAAGAATATAGAGAGAATAACCCTTAAGGTAGGGTAACATCATCAAATACTCCTTATGGAAGGAATCACTCCACAATTCATGCTTACTACAAGACAATACAATTCAACCCATATCCAATACAATGATACTTATGTGTATTTATACTTTTTCGTGAGTATTCTTAGGGGTCTTATGTCAACTACCCCTTATTTTATATTGTTTCATTTTAATTACACAATGAGCCTATTCTATTATTATGACCACATTGTATTCATTATCCCCTTGGGTACCTCCCTAGGTACCCCATATTATCCTCCCTAGGTACATTACATTAGCTAAGGGCCATAACTTATAGATAATTAGTGTGTTGGGGCATGATCTTCTATTCATTATCCATTTTTAAAATTCCCTTTGGTCCATGTTGGATACTCGAATCGATATGTCCACGAAATTTTATTAGTGAGCTAAAAGACTACATATAAGTTGTTAATCACACTCTTGTGCACCTTCTTTATATTCATATTTATGTCATAATTATGTAGAGTTTTGTATTTAGAATTATAAGTTGAATTTTGTTAGCATGCCTCTAACAAATCCATTCTTAGATTTATAGGCCATAGTCTCTCATAGGCCTACCTTGATTTTTAACCTTTTATTCCACTTGACATTACTTTCCAAGTACTACCAACTTCAATATCCTTTGCATAAGATTGTGAATAGGATAGAGTTGAATCTCCTATTAATTTGTCTAACATCTTCAACAAATCCTTAAGTAGGTCCAAGGTATTCTTGCTCATTGACAACAAAAGTATAAGCAATGGCTTATGCACATTGTGTTCCTTTCTATTCAAGGCTAGTGTCATTTGTAGGAGGACTTTTTTAAGCATCTTCATTAAAAGATTAAATCTATTTAGTATGGCCTATATACTATTATTTTATTTGAGAAATCAAGGACAATCATTTTGTTATTTATATTCAACCTTACCTTGACACATCTAATGTTTAATATTGAATTACTTAAACATCATTCTCCTCCTTTTCCTGAGAATGCTTAATCTCTTAGCTAATTGACTTAGATCTTGAGTAGTTGGTGCCTTTTTTGAATGATTCTATCATTGGTAGACTTAGTTTAAGTGGCAAACTTTAGAACAAAATAAAAATGCAAATCCTCAAATATCAATAAGCAATGGAGGGTCATTGGCTTTTGTAAGGAGAGAGGGAAGTTTACATGTTTTAATGTTAGGTTTACTCAACAAGATCTAAAGTGCTTCAGGGCTATCCCATTTATGGTTCTGTGGGAATATGGATAGCTAGAAACTCTATTTTGTTTGAAGAGAAGATGATGCCTACTTTTCAGGTAGTTGTCGAGGGATAATTCTTTATTTGCACATTATAAGGTTATTCCAAATGTTAAACCATAAAGATTTCTATCGGAGGTATAGGTGGACAAGTCTTTAGCTCAGGGATATTTCAATGGGATTTTTCAATGCCCAGATTATATAAACGAAATTGACATCCTATATCTTTCAGAGACACACAAATTCAAATCAAAGGTAATATGGGAAGAGCAAGAATAACCAAGGGGAATTCAAGGCCTTACACTACTTACTAAAATATGCTTTAGACATAAGGATTGATAAGCTTCAGGTCATGGGTGATTCATCTATGGTCATTAATTGGATGAAAGGAAGTCTCCAAGAACAAAATAATTCTCTCATTCCACTAGCACAACAATTAAAATAAATGTCTAATCAGTTTCTTTAGGTTAGCTATACTCATATTTATAGAGAGCACAAAAAGATTGCATATCAACTCTCAAAGGAAGGACTTCAACTATCTGAGCTTTATGGTTCCTTGGAAGAAGTACAAGATGGTCATGCGGTAGTTTTACAACAATTTTCATTTAATGATTTATGAACTCCTTTTGAACTTGTAACATGTCAGTACATGGGACTCTTAACTATATTGTGTGTCTTCAATTACTTGATAGATTGTGTACTTGATATTATGAAGGTTGTGGACCTTTCTAGATGTACTACTATAGTGAAAGATTCTAAAGAGATCTATCTTTGGGATCCTTTTTGGCACGGAAAATTTTAAGGATCCATACTTATACTAAAGTGTAGAAACCTCTGTGAATCTTACTAATTCTTAAAATGCCAACTATAAATGTTTGGTGATATTTTTCTAAAAATATTCAAAGTTTAAAGGATTTTATATAGTGTGTATAAAATTTTGATGACTTTTAGAATAAAGCATTTTTATCTTATAAATTTTGGACGAAACATTAAAAAATATAAATTCATAAATATTTAAAACAAAAGAAAAACATGGTCCCTGGATGAGGTGACACATGGGTCACACGCATCAATGGACGGGGCGATTACGAGGGAAGTTAAAGCCCCTCGCTTCCACCCTCCCCTTTGTCCAGACGCGATGGTCAGCATGCATGAGAGCCAAGCCTTAGTGCACCGGGCCTTAATGGAAGCCCAAGCTCGGCTCCTCAACTTCAATACAATTTTGGAGATTGTCATTACACCTGCACTAATGGCTACCAGAGCCATCAATGCCTGCACCCTCCTAGTCTTTTCACTGTGCGGGAAGTTTTATATGGGGCACTTGGGCCCAAAGCTCAGCATCATTTTGTTAATTCTGCTCCGAGATTCAGCCTGCTCAGTCAGTTTTTCAGCTTACTTGGTGCTTTCCGCAACCATGCCACGAGAACGAGGCAAGCCCCGATGAGGTTCGGCCTACTATAGCAAGTTTGGTCGGCATAATTGCCCAAGGCCTACCTCTTGAGCTCTCACGCCAAGCGGAGACCATCCAGGCTCTTCGGGGAAGAACTGGTCTGCGCAAGCTCCTTCAAAGATTTGGCCTCACCATGGCCCGGGACATGCCTCTCAAGATCTAGTTCCAGACGAGGACCATTCGGGTTCCTCTAGGAAAATTTGGTTCACACAGGCTCATCAAGAGCCACGTCCTCCCAGTACTGAGAGTCTCCAAGGTGGATGCCCGGTGGAAGAATAATTTATGCCCAATTGGGCAGAATTCTTTCCTTTCCTTCCTGCAACCGCCCTAGAGGACTAAACTGCCACCTGCACCACCAGCCCATTTCAGGAGTCAGTTGCAATGGGATGCATAGTGGAAGAAGAGTCCTTACCTCTGGCGGACCACTCGAGGCACAACTCTGTTGCCTCCATGGAAGAAGACCTCGTCACGAACTCTGTTGCTGCCTACGACTCCGTCGCTACCACTTTGGAAGAAAACCAGGCTCAAGTGGACCATAGTCACCCAGCTCCAAAATCCTATAGACTTACAAAAGACCACCTGGTCTTAATCTTTGAGATGAGAAGGGACCGGGTCGAGTAGCAGCACTGCCAGAGTTTCTTCAGCAAACATGTGGATGCCCTGTATGATTCCCTGTCAAGCGAGCCTGAGAAGAGTCGATGTCCAACATGCTACCATCATTTCACCTTCAGACTCCGTCAAGATGGACGTACGGGCTCGCCACATGCATAGAATTCTCACAGGTTTATTTTCTTTGGTTTAATGGCTAATTTTTTGTGAATTTTGCCTATACTAGTCTCTGGTTCAGGTCCAATAGGTTCAGGTCTGATAAGCGGTCGGGGCACTCAGTCCACCGCATGTTCTGGTTTCCACTATAGTTGCAGAACAGGTGGCAAGTCCCCTTGTTTGTATGTCGACAATTGTAGCTTTTTCTTTAAGTTTTGGAACTGTGAACAGTTGTCACGTCCATGCGTTCTAGTTTCCACCACGGTGGCAGGACAACTGGCATGCTATCATGTATATTTGAACATGTAAGTTTTCTGCTACGACAAGGTAATATATATTTTTATTTACAAAAAAAAACATGAAAAATTAACTCATCAACAAAATTTAACCCCTAAAATTTTCCTAAAATTTTCCAAATACTTATTATATTTTTATTTATCTTAAATAAAAATATTTTTTTCCAAAAAAATTTAAAAACATTACAGATAGTATATTCTATTATCAAGGTAGTATATTCTATTATCAATTATTATATTTTTTATTAAGAAAAAATATATAAAAACTTTTATAGGTTGGCATTAATAAGCACCCTCAAAACTAAACCAACATTGAGTTAAAAGTCACGATCAACTTAGACTTAGAAATCAACCAATTTCAATATTATTAGTTGTTAGTCAATTTAACTTATTAATTTTCTAATAAAATACATAAATCGTAACAATCCTTCTCAATCATAAAAATTGTATATCGATATATATAAATAACTGTTACAATAATGAGCATAAAAAGGTTCCACTGCATTCCTAGTTTTCTTCCCACTTTCACAATTATTTATTAGATTTGGTATCCTTCGAGGACCAAATTTCTTCATGTGAATTGATGACTCATAAGCAACGAAATTGAAAATAACACGCATACTATAAATTAAATTAATCCCATGTAAAAGGAAGAGGCAGAGATAATTAATCCCATGTAAAAGGAAGAGGCAGAGATAACAAATCCCAATAAAAAACAAAAACGAAGAGTCGGGCCATGCCATCCCCACCAAAGAAAATGGTTATGTATTTAAATCGAGTATTTTATAGTTTAACTTTTTTATAAACTAGGTAGGTGATATTAATATAATTGATGTAGTTAAAATGTTCTATATTTTTATTTTTCGATGTATTTTGTTTAAAATTAAATAGAAATTTATACACAGGAGACTAAATCAATTTATATCTTCAAAAACATAACTTAAACACTATAAAATTACTATTATAAAGGTTTAATTCATTTTAAAAAAATTAATCACAATCTTTACGCATTTTTGAGTGAGTTTTTCAATGCGAGAGCCACTTTCGTATTTTCAAAGTTGAGTTATTCGTATTTTCAAAGTTGAGTTATTGCAAGAGTGGAATATTCTCCACGTAATAATTGTCATATCTCCAATATTATTGGCTTCGAATTTGATAATAGATAAGACCTTTATGGAGATCGCCTATCGCGATTTATTTGAATAAAATAGCGTACTATTCATGGACGAGTTGTTTAGTCCGAGAACATTGACAAGTTGTTTGGTTCCACAATTTTTTTCGAGATTTTTTCTTATGTGTTTTGAGTTTTTCTATGTTCACACTTAAAATATCATTTTAATATATTAATAATGATGTTTTTAATTACGTTATATATTATTAATTTGTATTATCATATTTTAATATGATGATGATTAACATCCACTATGATCAAATTGATCTATTAAACTTTAAGAGAGTAAGTGATTACTTGTCCTTCAATATAAGAGGGGTAGGTGGCTCCCTAAAGGCTGTCTCTTTTAGGCGTTGTTTGGATTTAACTTGTCCTGAAATTGTATTCTTACAAGAGACACTGGTAAATGATCAAAAGGCTCGAGCATTCATGATAAAGTCCTGTCTTACTTGGGTAACATGCATAGTGAGTGTTGTGGGGTCTTCTAGAGGATTGCTCGTTGTTTGGGACCCTTCGCTTTACATTTTTTATCTGTTTCTAACTTGTGGTGGGATTCTCTTGTCACGTAATAATAAAGCCACCAAAAGGAATTATAATCTATTGAATATCTATGGCCCGTGCTCGGAGAGAAAATATTTCTGGACTTCGCTTGCTAGTAGTGGACTCCAATTACTTAGGAATCTAGTGATAGTAGGTGATTTAAACTTTACTTTGTCTTCCAGAGAAGTTTGGGGAGGTTCAGCATCTTCAGGCTTATTGGACGACTTTTTCAATAGGTTGGTTCAGGATCATAAGCTTCTGGATATAAAACTTGACTCACTTGTACCAACTTGGAAGAATGGTCGCGCAGGCTTGGATGCCATTGCAAAATGGTTGGATAGGTTTCTTATTTCGGAGGCTCTGATTTTGGAGGTCAAATTGCATAGGACGTGGGTTGAATACCCATTTGTGTCGAATCATGCTCCCATTTTATTACAATTGGAGGATTCTATTAATCACAGAAATTATCCTTTCAAATTTCATGCTAAATGGCTTCTGGAAAAGGATTTTAATGATTTAGTAAGAAATCTGTGGATCGATCAGAAATATTTGCAGGAGAATAACTGCCAGAAAAGATTCATATGGAAATTAAAGGATCTAAAAGTGTCTACTAAAATATGGGTAAAAGAAAAAAAGGACCGAGATTCCGCAAAATTGATTGATCTTGAAAGTAACATAATTCATATTTTGCAAAGGAAAGAAGGTGACAGAGTATCTTGGGAGGCAGAAGCAAACCTTATTTATCTGGAATCTGAGAGAAATAAATTGTTGAAAGATCAGGAGGATGTTTGGAGGAGTAAAAGTCGGGCTATTTGGGTAAAATGTGGTGACCATAATAACAAATTTTTTCACCAATTTGCCACACAAAGGAGAAACAATAAATATATTTGGGAAATAATTGACAGTGCGGAGAATATTCACAAAAATCAGAAAGATATTGCGGCCGAGTCAATGAAATATTTCAAGGATTTCTTCATGTCTCCATTGGATGAATCAACAGAAGAGCAGGTTCATGTGATAAGGAACTACCCAAAGATGGTGGATAGACGAGAAGCTAAGGATCTATATAAACCTGCTACTCTTGCAGAACTGGAAGCTATCCTAAAATTATTTAAAAAAGAAAAGAGCCATGGGCTCGATGGATGGACGGTAGAGTTATATCTACATTTTTTTTAGATTATGGGTGAAGATCTTCTCGCCCTGGTGGAAGAGACTCGGTTATCGGGCCACATTGCAGGTAGTATCAATTCTACTTTTATTGCACTGATTCCAAAGACCAATAAGCCACAGCAGTTTAGGGATTTCAGGCCTGTGTAATCTGGTATATAAGGTGATATCAAAGGTGACAGTGAATAGAATAAAACTGATATTATCGAAGTTTCTATCAGAGGAACAACTGGGTTTCTTGGAAGGGCGCCAAATACAAGATGCAATTGGTATAACACATGAATACATTCACAACTTATAAAGAAGAATAAACAAAAAGCTCTATTATTAAAGCTGGATCTACAAAAGGCATATGACTACATCAGCTGGGATTATCTCAGATTGGTTCTTATTCATGTAGGGTTTGGTACGCAATTAACCAATTGGATCCTGGCCTGTGTAGAATCGGCTTCTTTTGCTATTTTAGTTAATGGGGAGGCAACAGATTTTTTTTAAAAGTGGTCGTGGTCTTCGACAGGGATGCCCACTTTCTCCATTGTTATTTATAATGGTGATGGAAAGCTTGAGCCTCTTATTAAAAAATAGCCAGAGTCAAGGTTTATTAAGCGGTATCAAGGTAGTGAGGCTCACAAAAATCTTACACATTTTATTTGTTGATGACATTATGCTTCTGACAAAAGCTTCTATTGTGGAATGGAAGGAAATTGAAAGAATCGTTCAACTATTCTGCAAAGTCTCGGGATTAAGAGTGAATATGACAAAATTGACTATACATTTCTCGGGGATGGCAGAATCAGAATTATCAGTCTTTAAAAATACTTTGCCATACAACTTTTCTGATTTATCGGTTGGTTTCAAGTACCTGGATTGTTATCTGAAGTTAGGGGTCCAAAAAGAAAATGATTGGAGATGGCTCCTATAAAAAGTTGAGAAAAAAATACATCAGTGGAGTTATAGATGGCTCTCCTTGGGGGGGAGGTATATATTATGCAAATCTGTATTGGAAAGTCAGCCTATCTACTGGCTTTCTCTGGCAGCGATACCTTTATCTATCCTTCATAAATTAAGGAGCATTCTATATAACATTTTGTGGAGTGGGAATAGAGAGAAAAGAAATTTCCATCTTTGTAAATGGGAGCTTCTGGCTCGTCAAAAAAAAGGGGTGGATGGGGTATTCATAATATCTTCTCCTTTGGCAAGGCTTTGGCGACATCGACACTATGGAGAGTTGTTTCTAAACCAGATATTTGGCACGGAGTTCTAAAAAATAAATATTTCCCTCAAAGCACATTGAGTGATTGGTTGAGGTCGGCAACCTTCCAGCACAAGTCCGCATCCAGGATTTGGTCCAGTCTTTTAAAATCGGTACATCTAATCACAAATTGGATTGGGTGGAAACCCGGTTCGGGACTTGTTGTTTCTGTGGGTAGGGATAATATTTTGGGCCTTGGGTCCTCCTCTTTTCTTTCTACAAACCTTATAGAAGCTCTACATCAGAAAAATATTTCCTTATTAGCATAGGGTTGGACACACCAGGGACAGAATTCTTTTTTATCCAATTGGAAAGATAGTAATGAGCTGGTCTTATGAGAGGATCTTTCCATTGAGTGGCGACATTTCTGTCGAGAGTTACAGGTGGATGGAGTGATTCTCTCGGAAGAAGAAGACGAACTCTGTTGGATAGGAGGGGACTCATCGGTGCTATCTCGATGAAGAATTTTTATGAGGCTATTCAAACAACACAAAATCATTCTTGGGTTACAGGCTGGAAGATACAATTATGGAAATGGGATATTCCACAAAAGATCAAATTATTCTTTTGGTTGGCTTTTAACAATAAGATATTGACTTGGGATAATATCCTTCATAGGGGCTGGAGTTGCCTGGGAAGATGTATCCTGTGTAAATAGGAGTCGGAGGACATTACTCATCTATTCATAAAATGTTCCTTCACGAGGGCAGTATGGGATACCATATGTCGGCATACAAAAATAGCTCATTGTTGGAGTGGGGAAAACCTTTGCGATGGCATGACAATATGGATTGAGGCTAAAACAGGTTTCCCAAGTTTGGTGGCAGTTGCTTGTTGGAACATTTGGCTTGCCAGAAATGAGGCCATCTTTGAGGGAAAGGAGGCATCAAATACAACTATTGCTATTAAAACGTTGAGTATCTATCACAAGCAAGCCATAAAGCATAAAAAAGTTTGCTCCATAACTTATATGAACTCGGATAACATTGACTTTCCTGTAGCATTTTTTGATGGAGCGGCATAGAGCGATGGAAGAAACTGTGGAGCGGGTGGGATTTTAAAAATATCTAAAACTTTATTATATAAATGGCATGTGAACTGTGGTTAGGGTTCAAATACAAAGGCGGAGTTAATGGGAGCTTGGGCAACTGTCCAACTAGAAAAACATTTCGATCTTGAAAAGCTCCATGTATTTGGTGACTCCTTGGTTATTATAAACTGGTTAAGTAAAAAAGGAAAACTCGAGGTATGTTCACTGGCACGCTGGAAAAGGAGGATCATCTTATTCAAGGAAAAGTTCACTGAATTAAACTTCTATCACATTCTCCGTGAGTTCAACAGAGGTACAGATGAACAATCTAAAAGAGATCTATCGGATCAGGAAGGAAGCCTCGTGATCCATAAATGGATTGAGGGACCAGAGAGTTCTACAAATATCATCCATATTTACTGATGGAGGATTCTATCTTGGTTATCCTTCTGATCTTTTTTTGGTTGAAATTCTTAGTGTCTTCTTGTAGTTTTTGGTGCTATATTTCCCTGCATCATAGCTTTTGGATGCAATTTCTCTTTTTTGAGTCCCGAGTTGGGACAGTCACTTTTTTGTCAGAACAAGTAAAGGCTTCATATATTTTGAAAAGTAGCTCTTAGAATGGATTGATGTTACTTGTGGTGAATTAGTAGTGGGTTATTTCTTAATAGCGCCCGGTTCGATATGTAAAAAATTATATATCATAATATAATTGTGTTAATTTTCTTTATGGAAAAAAAGTGATTACTTGCCATTCTTAATAAGAACTATTATAATATATGTGTAATGATGCTTTAGTCACATAAAGTAAGAAATATTATAATTATTTTTTTTAATATTTCATTGTAGATGAGAAATGTAAGTTTTGACCATAGAAAAAATATATGAATTAGTAGATAAGTTAATCAAGGTTTAAGTAGAAAGGAATTTTTTTTTTTGTTAACAAACATGTATTTTGAAGTTAAGATGGATTTTAAAATTAAATTAGTTTTTTTATATTTTTTTTTGGAGGAGTTCATAATAATAATAATATATTTTTAAGGTCACGGCCAAGCCACACCAAATTGGTGTATGAGACCCCCTTGTTTGTGGGACAAGGGACCCCCCTCCGCCCAGCGATTTGACTGGTAAAGTCTACGGAGGTATACATACCCTACCCCCCTCTGGATTTGAACTTGTGACCTCTTAAGAGGAAACACATGTTCTTAACCATTAGGCTCACTCAAGTTGTATATAACAATTAGGCCCATATAACAATATACTTATTATGAGTTCAACATATCATTTTTGTGAAAATTGAACTAAGTGGGAAGATCACAATCAATCATCCCAATATAAACCCAATTGATGACTATGTTTTATGTTATGTGTAAGGATTTTACAATATTTTATGTAACAAAAAAATTATGATATTCAATAACACGTATTTATGATACTTAATCAAATAAATAAATAAACATCAAATGAGACATACAATAAAAATAAATAATATAAAAATCAATCATAATTTTTTTTACATAAAACTCAAAAGAGTCAACTACTCAAACTCACCATCACATTAATAATAAATATTTACAATTAAATATACATACATATTTAAAAAAATATTATCATTCCCCCAAACAAATATATACATGAATGTTTTTTTTTTAAATAAAAAAGATTTTATTGCCTCATAATGCTATCACATCTATAAATAACGAGACATTGTCTAGAGACCAGTGACTTGTTTCACCAAACAAGTGGAAACCAGAATGGGTGGTTGCATGATATGTTGTCTGGACCAATGCAAAAAATGTCACTTGTTCGGCCAAACAAATGGAAACCGGAACATGCAGCTCAGAGCTTCATTGTATGCAAGAAGAGAGAACCCTGAACATGGAAATGAAAATTCCTACAGTATTTGGACAATTACAGTGCATAGAGCAAAAAGAAAAAACTTTTCAAGATTAAGCAGTGGAAGAACTAGTGAATCCTTTGTCGTCGTGAGTGCCGTCGGTAGGAACAAAGACAAACGGTTATGCACAGGTCGGGCACCTTCGTTGACTTT
>JASDQU010306436.1:4300-17639 GCA_032191745.1 Picea mariana | reverse complement strand
AACCTTGTGTCACTACGACCCCCGAATTCCTAAACCCCGATTTGTCGAAATGTCGAAACGCACTTCCTCAATTTCCTTCACGTTTCGTGATTTCGGTACTTCTGATGTGGAGTGTTCTGCCCCTTGTCAACGGGAATGCCGAAAACCCGATTTCCGAAATCCCGACAAATACTCTATAGCAACTTCTGATTTCGGACTTTCCTCCCTGCTGAGTCTCGATCACTCGTCCTCAGGACTTCTGAAACCCTGAACTCCGAAGTTCCGAATTCCCGAACTCGTCAATCTTTGACTTCACACACGAAACCTCCTTTCACGTTTCGGGAACTTGATCAACCAAGGTTTTGGCTTGCACTTCGAATTCCTAAAATGATCTAACGGCCTAAATAGGTCACGATCGACGGTCCACGTTGACTCTGCCTTTCGAAGGATAGATCTGTCCAACGCTTAACTCCCTTGCAACTTTCCTGGATCCTACGGTCCCCGCTATTTCGGGAGTTCTCCTTGGAGAATTCCGACCGTTCAATCTCCTCCTCAAAGAACCTCTGGCTCAAATCAAACCTGTGATCCTCCTCTAGAATTTAACCCCTACATAACTACTTGCATTTCTTGCCTTTCTCTCGAATGATTCAAAGGCCCTAACCCTCCTGATCTTCCTTCGTAACCTTGGGTCTCCTAAAAGACTTCTGCATGCACTCCTTGCGGCACTTCTTCAAATATTCCTGAATATTTGAATCTCTTGACTCTGTGCAACTCTACAACTCCTTCAATCTCTCAACCTTAGTTTATAAGTTCTAAGGTCTCAACCAACCTGCGCACACCTTGCACGACTTCTATGCTTGTCTTTACACTTCAGTTGAAATGAGAACAACAGTATCTCTCCTGAGTTTTCAGAGATGAACTCTGAATCCTGTCAACGCAATCCTTGTGGACGCTTCACTGCACTCCTTGCAGGAACTTTTTCTCAAGAAGAGAAACAATTGAAACTCATTCCCTTACTCTCTCTCAGAATTCAAACACTTAACATGAAATCATACATACAAGGCATAAAAGTAAATGCAAAACAGAGAGAGTAATATAACCATAAGCATAACATTCAGCATGTTAGAAATAGAAAACATTATAACACCATGAGTCTGAATCAAAGCTTCATATATTAATTCAGAACTTTTTATACATGGGTTCTTCTCCACAACTCTATGCTTCTTCTCTATGCTAATGTGCTTAATTCTACCATCTCCGACTGATACAATGATACAAAGATGAGGGTGTCTATAGTCGTTTTCCCTCCAGCTCCTAAAACTGTCTAATCTAGAATTTTTAAATCTACCTACTTTCATTAACTGGCATAAATGCCTCTACATCCTACAGAAGAGAGCGGATCGCTCAAGATCTGTTTACAATATGGAAGTACGCCTTCTTAACTATTTCATTAATGTCTGTGCATCCAAACTTTCAAAAACATTTCAAAACGTTTTTGACATGTGCCAAAATGTGATGGTGTTCATCCAAGTTGTCTTCCGCCTCCACGCTTGCTTGCTACTGACGATGCTCTTGCATCAATATGGATAGCTAGAAACTCTATTTTGTTTGAACAGAAGAGTATGCCTACTTTTCAGGTAGTTGTCGAGGGCTAATTCTTTATTTTCACATTATAAGGTTATTCCAAATGTTAAACCATAAAGATTTATATCGGAGGTATAGGTGGACAAGTCTTTAGCTCTGGGATTTTTCAAGGCCCAGATTATATAAACGAAATTGACATCTTATATCTTTTAGAGACACACAAATTTAGATCAAAGGTAATATGGGAAGAGCAACAATAACCAAGGGGAATTCAGGGCCTTACACTACTTACTAAAATATTCTTTACACACAAGGATTGATAAGCTTCAAGTCATGGGTGATTCATCTATGGTCATTAATTGGATGAAAGGAAGTCTCCAAGTACAAAATAATTCTCTCATTCCACTAGCACAACAATTAAAGGAAATATCTAATCAGTTTCTTTAGGTTAGCTATACTCATATTTATAGAGAGCACAAAAAGATTGCAGATCAACTCTCAAAGGAAGGACTTCAACTATCTGAGCTTTATGGTTCCTTGGAAGAAGTACAAGATGGTCATGCGGTAGTTTTACAACAATTTTCATTTAATGATTTATGAACTCCTTTTGAACTTGTAACATGTCAGTACATGGGACTCTTAACTATACTGTGTGTCTTCAATTACTTGATAGATTGTGTACTTGATATTATGAAGGTTGTGGACCTTTCTGGATGTACTACTATAGTGAAAGATTCTAAAGAGATCGATCTTTGGGATCCTTTTTGGCACGGAAAATTTTAAGGATCCATACTTATACTAAAGTGTAGAAACCTCTGTGAATCTTACTAATTCTTAAAATGCCAACTATAAATGTTTGGTGATATTTTTCTAAAAATATTCAAAGTTTAAAGGATTTTATATAGTGTGTATAAAATTTTGGTGACTTTTAGAATAAAGCATTTTTATCTTATAAATTTTAGACGAAACATTAAAAAATATAAATTCACAAATATTTAAAACAAAAGAAAAACATGGTCCCCGGATGGGGTGACACATGGGTCACACGTGTCAATGGACGGGGTGATTACGAGGCAAGTTAAAGCCTCTCACTGCCACCCTCCCCTCTGTCCAGACGCGATGGTCAGCATGCATGAGAGCCAAGCCTTAGTGCACCGGGCCTTAATGGAAGCCCAAGCTCGGCTCCTCGACTTCAATACAATTTTAGAGATTTCCATTACACCTGCACTAATGGCTACCAGAGCCATCAATGCCTCCACCCTCCTGGTCTTTTCACTGTGCGTGAAGTTTTATATGGGGCACTTGGGCCCAAAGCTCAGCATCATTTTGTTAATTCTACTTCTAGATTCATCTTGCTCAGTCAGTTTTTCAGCTTACCTAGTGCTTTGCGCAACCATGCCATGAGAATGAGGCAAGCACCGACGAGGTTTGGCCTACTATAGTAGGTTTGGTCGGCACAATCGCCCAGGGCCTACCTCTCGAGCTCTCACGCTAAGCGGAGACCATCCGGGCTCTTCGGGGCAGAACTGGTCTGCGCAAGCTCCTTCAAAGACTTGGCCTCGCCATGGCCCGGGACATGCCTCTCAAGATCTAGTTCCAGACGAGGACCATCCGGGTTCCTCTAGGAAAATTTGGTTCACACAGGCTCATCAGGAGCCACGTCCTCCCAACACTGAGAGTCTCCAAGGTGGATGCCCGGTGGAAGAATAATTTCTGCCCAATTGGGCATAATTCTTTCCTTTCCTTCCTGCAACCGCCCTAGAGGACTAGCCCACCACCAGCCCATTTCAGGAGTCAGTTGCAATGGGATGCATAGTGGAAGAAGAGTCCTTACCTCTGGCGAACCACTTGGGGCACAACTCTGCTGCCTCCATGGAAGAAGACCTCGTCATGAACTCTGCTGCTACCTACGACTCTGTCGCTGCCACTTTGGAAGAAAACCAGGCTCAAGTGGACCATAGTCACCTAGCTCCAGAATCCTATAGACTCACAGAAGACCACCTGGTCTTAATCTTTGAGATGAGAAGGGATTGGGTCGAGCAGCAGCACTGCCAAAGTTTCTTCAGCAAACATGTGGATGCCCTGTATGATTCCCTGTCAAGCGAGCCTGAGAAGAGTTGATGTTCGACGTGCTACCATCATTTCACCTTCAAACTCCGTCAAGATGGACGTACGGGCTCGCCACATGCATAGAATTCTCACAAGTTTTTTTTCTCTAGTTTAATGGCTAAATTTTTGCAAATTTTGCCTATACTAGTCTCTGGTTCAGGTTTGATAAGTGGTCGGGGCACTCAGTCCACCGCATGTTCTGGTTTCCACGATAGTTGCAGAACAAGTGGCAAGTCCCCTTGTTTGTATGTCGACAATTGTCGCTTTTTCTTTAAGTTTTGGAACTGTGAACAGTTGTCACGTCCATGCGTTCTGGTTTCCACCATGGTGGCAGGACAACTGGCATGCTATCATGTATATTTGAACACGTAAATTTTCTACTACGGCAAGGTAATATATATTTTTATTTACAAAAAAAAAACATGAAAAATTAACTCATCAACAAAATTTAATCCCTAAAATTTTCCTAAAGTTTTCTAAATACTTATTATATTTTTATTTATCTTAAATAAAAATATTTTTTTCAAAAAAAAATTAAAATCATAAAAAAACTATTTAAAAACATCATAGGTAGTATATTCTATTATCAAGGTAGTATATTCTATTATCAATTATTATATTTTTTATAGGTTGGCATTAATAAGCACCCTCAAAACTAAACCAACATTGAGTTAAAAGTCACCATCAACTTACACTTAGAAATCAACCAATTTCAATATTATTAGTTGTTAGTCAATTTAACTTATTAATTTTCTAATAAAATACATAAATCATAACAATCCTTCTCAATCATAAAAATTGTATATCGATATATATAAATAACTATTACAATAATGAGCATAAAAAGGTTCCACCGCATTCCTAGTTTTCTTCCCACTTTCACAATTATTTATTAGATTTGGTATCCTTCGAGGACCAAATTTCTTCATGTGCATTGATGACTCATGAAAATAACACGCATACTATAAATTAAATTAATCCCATGTAAAAGGAAGAGGCAGAGATAACTAATCCCAATAAAAAACAAAAACGAAGAGTCGGGCCATGCCATCCCCACCAAAGAAAATGGTTATGTATTTAAATCGAGTATTTTATAGTTTAACTTTTTTATAAACTAGGTAGTTGATATTAATATAATTGATGTAGTTAAAATGTTCTAGATTTTTATTTTTCGATGTATTTCGTTTAAAATTAAATAGAAATTTATACACAGGAGACTAAATCAATTTATATCTTCAAAAACATAACTTAAACACTATAAAATTACTATTATAAAGGTTTAATTCATTTTAAAAAAATTAATCACAATCTTTACGCATTTTTTAGTGAGTTTTTTCAATGCGAGAGCCACTTTCGTATTTTCAAAGTTGAGTTATTGCAAGAGTGGAATATTCTCCACGTAATAATTGTCATATCTCCAATATTATTGGCTTCGAATTTGATAATAGATAAGACCTTTATGGAGATCGCCTATCGCGATTTATTTGAATAAAATAGCGTACTATTCATGGACGAGTTGTTTAGTCCGAGAACATTGACAAGTTGTTTGGTTCCACAATTTTTTTCGAGATTTTTTCTTATGTGTTTTGATTTTTCTATGTTCACACTTAAAATATCATTTTAATATATTAGTAATGATGTTTTTAATTACATTATATATTATTAATTTGTATTATCATATTTTAATATGATGATGATTAACATCCACTATGATTGAATTGATCTATTAAACTTTAAGAGAGTAAGTGATTACTTGTCCTTAAATATAAGAGGGGTAGGTGGCTCCCTAAAGGCTGCCTCTTTCAGGTGTTGTTTGGATTTAACTCGTCCTAAAATTGTATTCCTACAAGAGACACTGGTAAATAATCAGAAGGCTCGAGCATTCATGATAAAGTTCCGTCCTCCTTGGGTAACATGCGCAGTGAGTGTTGTGGGGTCTTCCGGAGGATTGCTCATTGCTTGGGACCCTTCGCTTTACAATTTTTATTTGTTTCTAACTTGTGGTGGGATTCTCTTGTCACGTAATAATAAAGCCACCAAAAGGAATTATAATCTATTGAATATCTATGGCCCGTGCTCGGAGAGAAAATATTTATGGACTTCGCTTTCTAGTAGTGGACTCCTATCACTTAGGAATCTGGTGATAGAAGGTGATTTAAACTTTACTTTGTCTTCCAGAGAAGTTTGGGGAGGTTCAACATCTTCAAGCTTATTGGACGACTTTTTCAATAGGTTGGTTTAGGATCATAAGCTTCTGGATATAAAACTTGACTCGCTTGTACCGACTTGGAGGAATGGTCGCGCGAGCTTGGATGCCATTGCAAAACAGTTGGATAGGTTTCTTATTTTGGAGGTTCTGATTTTGGAGGTCGAATTGCATAGGACGTGGGTTGAATACCCATTTGTGTTGGATCACGCTCCCATCTTATTACAAATGGAGGATTCTATTAATCACAGAAATTATCCTTTCAAATTTCATGCTAAATGGCTTCTGGAAAAGGATTTTAATGATTTAGTAAGAAATCTATGGATCGATTAGAAATATTTGCAGGAGAATAGCTGCCAGAGAAGATTCATATGGAAATTAAAGGATCTAAAAGTGTCTACTAAAAGATGGGTAAAAGAAAAAAAGGATCGGGATTCCGCAAAATTGATTGATCTTGAAAGAAACATAATTCATATTTTACAAAGGAAAGAAGGTGACAGAGTATCTCGGGAGGCAGAAGCAAACCTTATTTATCTGAAATCCGAGAGAAATAAATTGTTGAAAGATCAGGAGGATGTTTGGAGGAGTAAAAGTCGAGCTATTTGGGTAAAATGTGGTGACCAGAATAGCAATTTATTTCACCAATTTGCCACACAAAGGAGAAACAGTAAATATATTTGGGAAATAATTGACAATGTGGGGAATATTCACAAAAATCAAAAAGATATCACGGCCATGTCAATGAAATATTTCAAGGATTTCTTCATGTCTCCACTGGATGAATCAACAGAAGAGCAGGTTCATGTGATAAGGAACTACCCAAAGATGGTGGATAGACGAGAAGCTAAGGATCTATATAAACCTATTACTCTTGCAGAACTGGAAGCTATCCTAAAATTATTTAAAAAAGAAAAGAGACATGGACCCGATGGATGGACGGTAGAGTTATATCTACATTTTTTTGAGATTATGGGTGAACATATTCTTGCCCTGGTGGAAGAGACTCGGTTATCGGGCCACATTGCAGGTAGTATCACTTCTACTTTTATTGCACTGATTCCAAAAACCAATAAGCCACAGCAGTTTAGGGATTTCAGGCCTATTTCATTGTGTAATCTGGTATATAAGGTGATATCAAAGGTGACAGAGAATAGAATAAAACCGATATTTTCGAAGTTTCTATCATAGGAACAACTAGGTTTCTTGGAAGGGCGCCAGATACAAGATGCAACTGGTATAACACATGAATACATTCACAGTATAAAGAAGAATAAACAAAAAGCTCTATTATTAAAGTTGGATCTACAAAAGGCATATGACTGCATCAGTTGGGATTATCTCAGATTGGTTCTTATTCATGTAGGGTTTGGTACGCAATTGACCAATTGGATCCTGGCCTGTGTAGAATCGGCTTCTTTTGCTATTTTAGTTAATGGGGAGGCAACAGATTTTTTTTAAAAGTGGTCGTGGTCTTCGACAGGGATGCCCGCTTTCTCCATTGTTATTTATAATGGTGATGGAAAGCTTGAGCCTCTTATTAAAAAACAACCAGATTCAAGGTTTATTAAGCAGTATCAAGGTAGCGAGGCTCACAAAAATCTTACACATTTTATTTGTTGATGACATTTTGCTTATGACAAAAGCTTCTATTGTGGAATGGAAGAAAATTGAAAGAATCATTCAGCTATTCTGCAAAGTCTCGAGATTAAGAGTGAATATGACAAAATTGACTATACATTTCTCGGGTATGGCAGAATCAGAATTATCAGTCTTTAAAAATACTTTGCTATACAAATTTTCTGATTTATTGGTTGGTTTCAAGTACCTGGGTTATTATCTGAAGTTAGGGGTCCAAAAAGCAAATGATTGGAGATGGCTCCTATCAAAAGTTGAGAAAAAAATACATCAGTGGAGTTATAGATGGCTCTCCTTGGGGGGGGAGGTATATATTATGCAAATCTGTATTGGAAAGTGGGAATAGAGAGAAAAGAAAATTCCATCTTTGTAAATGGGAGCTTCTGGCTCGTCAAAAAAAAGGGGTGGATGGGGTCTTCATAATATCTTCTCTTTTGGCAAGGCTTTGGCAGCATCGACACTATGGAGAGTTGTTTCTAAACCAAATATGTGGCACAGAGTTCTAAAAAATAAATATTTCCCTCAAAGCACATTGAGTGATTGGTTGAGGTCGACAACCTTCCAACACAAGTCCGCATCCAGGATTTGGTCCAGTCTTTTAAAATATGTACATCTAATCACAAATTGGATTGGGTGGAAACCCGGTTCGGGACTTGATGTTTCTGTGGGTAGGGATAATATTATGGGCCTTGGGTCTCCTCTTTTCTTTCTACAAACCTTATAGAAGCTCTACATCAGAAAAATATTTCCTTATTAGCACAGGTTTGGACACACCAGGGACAGAGTTCTTTTTTATCCAATTGGAAAGATAGTAATGAGTTGGTCTTATCAGAGGATCTTTCCATTGAGTGGCGAAATTTCTATTGAGAGTTACAGGTGGCTGGAGTGATTCTCTCGGAAGAAGAAGACAAACTCTGTTGGACAGGAGGGGACTCATCACGTGCTATCTCGGTGAAGAATTTTTATGAGGCTAATCAAACAACACAAAATCATCCTTGGGTTACAGGCTAGAAGATACAATTATGGAAATGGGATATTCCACAAAATATCAAACTATTCTTTTGGTTGGCTTTTAACAATAAGATATCGACTTGGGATAATCTCCTTCATAGGGGCTGGAGTGGCCCGGGAAGATGTATCCTGTGTAAACAGGAGTCGGAGAACATTACTCATCTATTCATAAAATGTTCCTTCACGAGGGTAGTATGGGATACCATATGTCAGCGTACAAAAATAGCTCATTGTTGGAGTGGGGAAAACCTTTGCGATGGCATGACAATATGGATTGAGGCTAAACCAGGTTTCCCAAGTTTGGTGGCAGTTGCTTGTTGGAACATTTGGCTTGCCAGAAATGAGGCCATCTTTGAGGGAAAGGAGGCATCAAATACAATTGTCGCTATTAAAACGTTGAGTATCTATCACAAGCACGCCATAAAGCATAAAAAAGTTCGCTCCATAACTTATATGAATTAAGATAACATTGACTTTCCTGTAGCATTTTTTGATGGAGCGGCATAGAGCGATGGAAGAAACTGTGGAGCGGGTGTGATTTTAAAAATATCTAAAACTTTATTATATAAATGGCATGTGAACTGTGGTTAGGGTTCAAATACAAAGGCAGAGTTAATAGGAGCTTGGGCAACTATCCAACTAGAAAAACATTTTGATCTTGAAAAGCTCCATGTATTTGGTGACTCCTTGGTTATTATAAACTGGTTAAGTGAAAAAGGAAAACTCGAGGTATGTTCATTGGCGGGCTGGAAAAGGAGGATCATCTTATTGAAGGAAAAGTTCACTGAATTAAACTTCTATCACATTCTCTGTGAGTTCAACAGAGGTGCAGATGAACAATCTAAAAGAGATCTATCGGATCAGGAAGGAAGCCTCGTGATCCATAAATGGATTGATGGACGAGAGAGTTCTACAAATATCATCCATATTTCCTGATGGAGGATTCTATCTTGGTTATCCTTCTGATCTTTTTTTTGTTGAAATTCTCAGATTCTTCTTGTTGTTTTTGGTGCTATATTTCCCTGCATCATAGCTTTTGGATGTAATTTCTCTTTTTTGAGTCCTGAGTTGGGACAGTCACTTTTTTGTCAGAACAGGTGCAGGCTTCATATTTTTGAAAAGTAGCTCTTAGAATGGATTGATGTTACTTGTGGTGAATTAGTAGTGGGCTATTTCTTAATAGCGCCCGATTCGATATGTAAAAAATTATATATCATAATATAATTGTGTTAATTTTCTTTATGGAAAAAAAGTGATTACTTGCCATTCTTAATAAGAATTATTATAATATATGTGTAATGATGCTTTAGTCACATGTAGTTAATTTTATTATTATATATCTTTATAAAGTAAGAAATATTATAATTATTTTTTTTAATATTTCATTGTAGATGAGAAATGTAAGTTTTGTCCATAGAAAAAATATATGAATTAAAATATATGAATTAATAGATAAGTTAATCAAGGTTTAAGTAGAAAGAAATATTTTTTTTTGTTAACAAACATGTATTTTGAAGTTAAGATGGATTTTAAAATTAAATTAGGTTTTTTATTTTTTTATTTTTGGAGGAATTCATAATAATAATCTATTTTTAAGGTCACGGCCAAGCCACACCAAATTGGTGTATGAGACCCTCTTGTTTGTGGGACAAGGGACCCTCCTCCGCCCAACGATTTGACTGGTAAAGTCTACGGAGGTATACATACCCTACCCCCCTCTAGATTTGAACTTGTGACCTCTTAAGAGGAAACACATGTTCTTAACCATTAGGCCCACTCAAGTTGTATATAACAATTAGGCCCATATAACAATATACTTATTATGAGTTCAACATATCATTTTTGTGAAAATTGAACTAAGTGGGAGGATCACAATCAATCATCCCAATCTAAACCCAATTGACAACTATGTTTTATGTTATGTGTAAGGATTTTACAATATTTTATATAACAAAAAAATTATGATATTCAATAACACTTATTTATGATACTTAATCAAATAAATAAAAAAACATCAAATGAGACATACAATAAAAATAAATAATATAAAAATCAATCATAATTTTTTTTACATAAAACTCAAAATAGTCAATTGCTCAAACTCACCACCACATTAATAATAAATATTTACACTTAAATATACATACATGTTTAAAAAAATATTATCATTCCCCCCAAACAAATATATACATGAATGTTTTTTTTGGTAAATAAAAAAGATTTTATTGCCTCATAATGCTATCACATCTATAAATAACGAGACATTGTCTAGAGACCAGCCACTTGTTTCGCCAAACAAGTGGAAACCGGAACAGGTGGTTGCATGATATGTTGTCTGGACCAATGCAAAAAATGTCACTTGTTCGGCCAAACAAATGGAAATCGGAACATGCAGCTCAGAGCTTCATTGTCTACAAGAAGAGAGAACCTTGAACATGGAAATGAAAATTCCTACAGTGTTTGGACAATTACAGTGCATAGAGCAAAAAGAAAAAACTTTTCAAGATTAAGCAGTGGAGGAACTAGTGAATCCTTTGTCGTCGTGAGTGTCGTCGGTAGGAACAAAGACGAACGGTTATGCATAGGTCGGGCACCTTCGTTGACTTTGCGAGCCTAAGAGAGAATCGTACAACAAGTCGAGACGACTGCTGAGCAGGGTATGCCTGTGTAGTTGCTCCTGCATGTCCCTGTGCATCTCAAAGATGAGGTCCAGGTGTTCTTGTGAGAGGTAACAAGTGGAGCACGAATCCTGGTCTGGAGCATTTGAGGGAGGAGGGACTGTCTCTTCATGGCATTCTTCCAACGACATTTCTTCCTTAATTATGCAAGTAGCCCAATTTGAGACACCGGTTGCACCAAGGATGGAATGACCTGTGAGGGGTGGGTCTTGGGGCTCTGGAACAATGTATAGAAGGGAGGTCGGCGGAATGCTAACCGGTTATGCTGGAATCTCTTCTTCCACAACGGTCATTAGAGGCTCTTCGACCCCCCTGTCATGACGGACCAGAGAAGTCGAAGGCGCCCGGGAGAGGCGACAAAGGCTTCTTTGCATGGCTACGAAGATGTAATAAGAAGGCCCTCCCTTGGGCTTGCCGCATAACCGAGGCATGGTCGTGTAAACAATCAAGACACTGAGCGAGCGCAGAACTTGTAGAAAGTGGAGGAGAGTGGCTAGAAGGGCACTAATTGTTCCAAAACACAAGAGCTGAACCAAATTTGAATGCCAAGAGCCATAGCTTACTCAGAGTAAATGGTGAGGCGTTGGAGACGCTGAAGGGACCTGGCTTGTGCATCCCGTACCCATCACAGTCCGGCAACCTTGCTTCACTGAAGAAGCCATTAAACCAGAATTGAAATGTTGCCTTGCCTACTCGTATGAGCTTTGAATGTTGTCCATCCTACGAGATATGGATGTGAGGGTGGCGGCATGTGCAATTAAATCGTCAATGCACATGTTGTCCACTTGGCACACTATCTGGGAACATATACATGAATGTTATTATAATATTATTTCCTTAAAAAATAATAGCAAATATCTCCAAGTGGGGGAAATCACATTATAACAGTTGGATAACGTCACACTTTTTGCCACTTTTTGATTTAAAAAAGCATCCAATAAAAAAGTAAATTACCATTAATAGCGATGTGTATTCAACCATCAACGTCCTAGCGTGCTGAGCAATTCTATTTTGTGATGCCTATGGATTAAAGATGCCACAGACTAAATCCATTAGGATTCCTTTGGAATACTTATGCAGTCACAAGTTCATTAAATAAGTTATCAAACGGACAAACCTAGCCCGGGTATTTTCCCTATGGAGTAGGAGTATATGATTTGGCACTTCAGAGCTACTCGGAGTTTGCATCTCCAGTATTCTGCCACATCTGCTACAGGTATTAATCCCTATCAGTTATCTCTCTATATTTCTTGCAGAAATCAGTGAAAGAGGTGCCATCGGCGAGGCTCGGCGGGAAAAAAGCCTCGATACTCCTTTTTGCTTGCTGGTAACTTCAATACTTACATGTCCTTGGCGACAGTGATGGATCAGTTCGCCTTGCATTGTCCTCCGCTCGGCCATGCGTCGCCAGGTGAGTCCTTTTAACCATTTTTTCTGGTGAATGAAATTTTAGTCCCTTTCAGTATAAAATTCGGGATGAAGCTGGGGGCTTCGATTCCCATGGAGTTATTTCAGAGGTCGTGGGAAAATTCGTGGTTGGTATAATTGGAATTATGTAGAGTTAGTTACGATCTCGATTCTCATGGAGTCATGTGGTGCCCCCTTTATCAACTTGATCCAGACCATTATCCGGGTCGAGGTATGTCTTTTTGGAATGTTGATGGATTCTTACGAGTATGCAGAGTGGTTTTCAATGTATTGTCAACATTATGCAGGGTAACCCACCACAATAGAATTTTGACACTGGCTTGCAGTTACCAACAAAAAAACTAGCCTTAAAGACAGAGGGATCTACTTGAACTGTCTATTAATGTTAGGAGCAAAGAGAGATTGGGAGGGGCCACAAACAAGTCAACCGATGGACTTGCATCTGAAAGCCTACTTCCAGATTTGCAGAAGCTTTGATGCATACTATGACTTGTGTTGACACATACAAAATTATATTCTTCCTATTTAAACAACATGAATATCCCACAAAAAGATTGCAGATATTCATGAATTACAAAGCTTTACTTAAAGATAGCAGATATTCATGAATTACTCTTGGGTTGTTTCCCCCTATTTCCTATTACAAAGCTTTACTTAAATAGCAATAAAATTTCCCTAACTATCCTAGCTTTTAGGAAATAAACTTATC
>JASDQU010306435.1:61233-85451 GCA_032191745.1 Picea mariana | reverse complement strand
AAAATAACTCCCAATCTGAAAAAACTAAAACAAAAACTATTGATGATAAGGATAAGTGTAAACCGTGATATCCATGTCTTATATGTGGTGATGATCACTACACGAAAGATTGTCTGACATGAGCTGAAGTCACTAAGTTCCTTCAAGGGACCCTGAAACCTCTTACACCTATCGTCTTGTCACAACCTTTCCCTTCTCAACCATAGGCCCAATTGGTCATTCATGACCAACCCTCTTCTTCTACTACTGCATACGTCCTAATGTGCATGGGTGATTCAAAGAAAAATGACATTTCTATCGCCACTCGGGCCAAAGATTATTCCCCCTCGAAGGAGAAAGTTGATAATACACCACCGTCGTTGATACAACCAACTCCCATGAGTTCACCTCCCAATGGTCCTCTTCATCTCGAACGATCGAACCTCGATACAATGCTCCGCCCTCCTCCAAAGGGCGTTGTTCGAAATTTTTCCTTCAACCCTCACGCGCGTACTGCCCAAAACTACAACATTGTATAAGATCTTGCGCAAGCACCCTCCACGATGTCATCTCTAGAAGTCCTTCAAAGTTTCCCTGCACAATGGAAGGCACTGTTAAAGGCTATTGGTGGAATTGACCCCATGAATAAAAACTTGATAATCTTTGACCTGGAAGATAACATTCCAAGGCTACCTCCTCAACTAGCTTTTCAAATACAAGGTGTTGTCGTAGACAAGAACATTTGTAGAACAGTTATTGATGAAGGTGCCTTGACGTGTGTCATGTCTATTTCCTGTTGGAAAGCCATTGTCTCTCCTCCCTTAACTGAATCACACAACATGCTCAAATCCTTTAATGGCTCTAGATTTAAACCATATGGTTTTCTTCCTTCATTTCCTATTATGTTAGAAGGCAAAACGATCAACGTTGAAATTGAGGTGTTCGATGCACCTCTCGATTACAACCTCTTACTTGGTCGTAGCTGGATTGATTCCATGCATGCAGTTTTCTCCACACTTTTCCGTGTGTTACATTTGCCACACCAAGGAAAAGTGGTTACTGTAGATCAACTAGCCTTCTTTAACTCTGATTCTCTTACTAGAAACATACCTTTTATTTCAAAAACACCCCCTAGGTACGAGAATGTCGGTGTGGGTCTTCTTATATATTCTATTTTGATGGGTACTTTCCCAATCCCACCACCCGACATTGCCCCTCTATTTGTCGCCTCGATCAACATGATTTCCACCTCTGTTCGAGAATCCCCTGCGTATCATGACCCGTGGATTGTACCTGACCCTGGTGATTGTCTTCGCTATGGTGAACAAATGCCTTTGAGTCTAGTTGAATCTACCTATCAGGCCATTCAATCGGAAGACCCTTCTACCTCCTCTATTGGTGATTCATCTCTTGATCCTTTTCACGTCATTTTTTCCAAGGATGAGGTGATTATGTCTGTTATGTACAAGGACGATATCCCATGGGACGATGGGCATCATCACTCCATTCTCTTTATTGAACAACACACCATAAAGAGTTACCAATGGATTTCGACTCTGTCGACCATTGCCGTCATTTCCTCTATTCCCAATTCTACCCATGACATGCTTTACGAAGGGAACCTGAGTAATATCTCACCCACTATTCCGCTTGACATCTCTATTAAGCCCAAGATTGTTGAAAATGTTCATATAGGAGCCGCTTGTTTCGATGATGAGGTTGTCACATACAAAGCTATTTTTCAAGATCTCCGTGACGAATTCGCTTGGAGTTACGAAGAGATGTCGGGTATTGACCCCGATATTGTTGTACATGAGATCAAGACATACCTGAACGCTAAACCTGTTCGGCAGAGGCTTCGTCCAGTCCACCCCCGTAAATCCACAGCCATTAAACTCGAAGTTGAAAAACTTCTCAAAGCCGATTTTATTTATCCGGTGGCTTTCACTAATTAGGTATCCAACCTCGTTCTGGTCAATAAGAAACAAGGCACCATCTGTGTTTGCGTTGATTATAGGGATATAAATAATATATTCACCAAAGACAACTTTCCAACCTCTTTCGTTGACTAGATCATCGATGATTGTGCCAGGAGTGAAATTTTCTCATTAATGGACGGTTTCTCCGGTTATAATCAAATCAACATTCTACCCATGGATCAACATAAAACTTCTTTTATTTGTCCTTGGGGTACCTTCGTCTACCAAAATCTCCCTTTCGGTCTAAATAACGTTGGCGCGAATTTTCAGTGAGCCATGTCCTATGATTTCCATGACATAGATCACATAGTACAACCTTATCTTGATGATCTCCCGGCGCATTCCATGCATCGCCAAGACCACCTGACCCACCTCCGAGCCATTTTCCTTCGCTGTCGCCATTACCGTATATGTTTAAACCCACATAAATGTGTTTTTTGTGTGGAGTCCAGCTGACTTCTAGGTTTCATTGTGTCACGTCTAGGAATTAGGGTGAAACCTCTGAAGGTTGAGGCCATCCTAAATCTTCCTCCTCCTTCTACCTTATGCCAACTCCAAAGTTTGCAAGGGAAGGAAATTTTTTTGCGTCGTTTCATCCCAAATTATGTTGAGTTAACATRAGGATTTACTCGATTGTTAAATAAAGGTTCTACATATGTCTGGGATGAGCCTGCAAATAAAKCCTTCGAAGCTTTAAGGCTTTCCCTTACACGTACACCACTACTTTTCCCACCGAATTACAGTCRAKATTATTTCCTTTATCTCGCAGCCTCGGAATCTACCATTGCTATGGTTCTAGTCCAGGAGGATGATTCTCATGATGAACATGTCATTTATTATTTGAGTCAGAGTCTCACGACTACCAAAATCAAGTTTTTACATGTTGAAAAACTAGCCTTGGAATCCATCCAAGTTGTCCAACGTTTCTGACACTATATCCTTTTACACAAGACTACTGTGATTTCCAACTGCAACACATTCTTACACGCCAATTTCTAGGGGGGAGATACTCCAAATGGATTGTAATACTCTAGGAGTTTGACTTATAATTCAAACATGCTAAGTCCAAGAAATCCTTGGTGTTTGTCGAATTGATATGTTACCTTCCGTGTTCTGAGATGGAAAATGTAGCAGAGGATTCACTACCCAATGAATCCCTTTTTCTGATCAGTTCCGATGACCTTTGGTATGGGGATATCATTATATATCTCCAGACTTAGACTTTCTGGCCCGATTTTTCTAGCACTGACCTTCGTTGCATATGTTACCAAGCTCGCCAGTATATTATCCTCGGTGACACTCTTTATCCCCATGGGATTGAATCCATGTTTCGACGATGTCTCACCCTTGACAAAGCCGAGAAATCCTTGAATGACTGCCATTCTAGAGCATGTGGTGGTCACATGTCTGGGTATGCTACTACCCAAAAGATCTTGCGAGCAGGGTACTTTTGGCCTTCTTTCTTTAAAGATTGTATAACTGTTGTCCAAAAATGCCATGCTTGCCAAACATATAACAATAAGATACGATCTCATCCCACTCCCTTACATCCTGTAGTTTTCGTAGGACCTTTCACTAAATGGGGTATCGATTTCATGAACTGTAACCCTCACTCAGCCGGGGGGCATGGATACATTATCGTGGCCATGGATTATTTCACGAAATGGGTCGAAGCGATGCCTACATTCGATAATATGAGAAAGACTGCAACACTATTCATATTCAATCATATAAGTTCTCAGTTTGGTGTTTCTCAAGCTATCGTTACTAATCACGATAACCACTTTAGAAACTTCATGATGTCCAAACTTACTGAAAAGTTGGGTCTTCACCATGAAAACTCAACACCCTATTACCCACAGGCCAATGGCCAGGTTGAAGCAATAAACAAAATCCTGATTACTATTCTTTGACGAATGATAGGGATTCATAAGACTAGTTGGAACATGATGTTATTTTTAGCATTATGGTCCTACCTGACATCCGTCAAATCTTCTACCGGGTTTACACCTTTCCAGTTAGTTTATAGTATAGAATCCATCTTGCCGATTGAATGTGAGATACAATCTCTAAAACTAGTCGTTGAACTTCTCCCAAACACTTCTGCTAAAGAAGAACGTTTGTTGTATCTTATGCAACTGGACGAAACTCGTCATGACACCACCCTAGTTATAGAAACCCAGAAGAAACGCGTCAAATGCCAATACGACAAACATGTCAAGCCATGCGTTTTCTCTGAAGGTGATCTAGTTCTCCTCTACGAACAAGATCATGAATTGCTAGGAGCCGAAAAATTCGAGGCCATGTGGAAAGGTCCTTATATCGTCAAACGAGTGTTGGAGAAGGGATATTACGAGTTAGTAGATTATGATGGTGTCCCTTTGAGTGAGCCTAGAAATGGGATTTACTTAAAGAAGTACTATGCTTAGGTCATCTATGCATGAGTTCTTGTATTTTGTTGTACCATACTTTTGTGTGTTACTTTAGTGTGCTTTTTGTTATCTGGTTTCTACCCTTGACCGCTTACCTTGCATTGTGCTTGGTTTCCAGATGTCAGAGTCTTCGCTACCCCACATTGGATTCGTCGATGGTGCTAGTCGTAGTACTCAAAACCTAGATTCTACCGCATGGGCAATTTATGCACCCACAAATGAACTTGTTAGTCTATAAGGTGTTTGCCTCGGTCATGCAACCAATAATATCGTAGAACATAGTGTCGTCATTGAATTGTTGACTGATGCTATTTCACTTGGTATCCACCACCTGGTTATACAACTTGATTCGTAGATAGTAGTGCTAGAGTTAAGTAATGTATATGCTATCTGAAGTCCTAATTTATTGTGGGTATATCTACAAATTTTCCTCTTGGAATGTTATTTTGATTATATCGAATATCAACACATTCCTAGATGTCTAAATACATTAACTAATGCATTAGCTAATTATGTGTTAGACAGAAATTTGAGACATTTATAAAACCAATCACACATCACATGTATTATACAAAGCAGAGTAATCTGGTAGAAGCCGCATGTACATATGTATAACGATCAAAAGTTTTTTACAAAATGTTTTTGTCCGAAGACTAAAATATCAAAATATGAAGCCCATGGCTTCTACAAAATAGAATCACGGATGACACTCATGGTAGCACACAACTGCTCGTGCTACCCTATGGAGCAGTCGACTAAGAGACTCATATACACCCACAGTATGGCACTAATAGCGTCTCAAGATCTCCCCAATAGAAATTTTTGGGACATCTTCTCTTAACCCCTCTAAATTTTGTTCGATTTCCTCGCAATCCTCAGCACCCCATCCTACCACTAGAGCCACTTCTCCTCTTCTCTAGATAGGAGATGTCCCTGGAGGCCGATGCGGTCCAACATTTGTGTTGTCAAAAGAGATTTTTGGTTAGTCCTTGGATCGAAGGCATAAAAAACATTTTATATAATAAAATTTACAAAAACATTAAAAAAAAAAAAAAATATGTACTTCTTACCTAAGTCCCCCCACTGAGCACCCTCAAGCAGAACCAAATCTAGATCTCCTCGTAAATCTAAGCTGACATAGGCATATTCGTCAACCATCATCATCTGGGGCCTCAACCAATCAAAACATGAATCATTATACTTGATTATAGGACCCGCTGCATGTCGAGCCATGAGGTCACACCACCTCATCATCCTTGGGTCTTGTGGGGTCGGTAAAGCCCAATCTACCTATAAACGCAACAATGGAACCCTCTCAAGGAAGAAGGACACCAAAACCAACCCGTACCCAAACTGTTTCAGGTCTCCTCTTCTACACTTCGTTAGTTTCCTCTTCATACTGCAAAGAACCGCATCCGACCGGTTGAAAACCTGAGGCTCGGTACACTCTATTGCATACTGAAAATAGCTCTGGAGAGCCATGTGTGGATACACGCTCCTGGCCATGTGTGCAATGGTAAATAAAATGGTCTGTAGAGTCAAATATCAGACTCCCCAGATAACAAATTTACCCTTTCTTCTCTCTGCCTTGGGAACACAATACTGACGAACATACTCACTCATAGGGAGACCTCCACCTCTACTTCCTGTCAGAGTCGTGTGGGATCACGATGAGATAACCCCATGAGAAAGTAGATATCCTTGATATCCAACAAAAGAGCATGAACCCTGACATGAAAAACCTATTGGTCCACATCATACATGTGGACTAGGTACTCAAGCAATCTGAGTTGGGCTCTCATGCCCTAGATCTTGAAAATTTCAAGAGTCCACACTCCCGAAGTGTAGCCACGGTCCCCATGTCATTCCCAACCACAAAATATTTGTCCTCATGCTCTATTTCCCTTCATTCCAACATCTTGATAGTCCAATCCTGCATTAGGACCATGGAAGGAAGTTAGAAACCTTGATTTAACCTCCTTGACAATTTTTACTAAGTAAAAAACATCCTTCAAGCTTTGATTCACGGCCCTCGTAGGTGACACTTTCACACAGTGTGAGAGGTTTGCAGGTGAGCTGAAGGTAACCTGTGAGAACCCTTCATTCTCGCAAGTCCCGTAAAGCCCGCCTGCGAACCTGTCTGTGCGCACTCCCGGCCTAGGAATTGACTCACAAAACCTATTGTTTACCAATAAAAATAAATTTTAATCCATGCAAAAGATGAAGGATCAAAGACTTACCTAGTTGGTGGAGACCATTTGCCGAATGGTCTCCTATATCTCCCATAATCCACCAAGAAAAATTTGAAAAAAAAGAGGTTCAATGGACAAGTTTTGGGCAAAAATTACAATGAAATGGTAAAGACAAGTTTTACCCCTACTTATTCATTTTCTTTACTATTTTTTGGTATTATTTTATTATTATTTTGCCTAAAACCTAATATTTTAATATCCGTGTGAGTATGGTTTCTCTCACAGATCGCTGACCTAAGGATCTGAACCACGGTGTATGGAAGTTTTCTACATGTACGAATATCTTTTTAGGGTTTTGTAAGAAACACCTAGAGCTCATTCTTTGTTTGTTCTCGTGCTCAAAAATACACGAGAATGCAACCGAGTATACTTTTTTTGTCTTTTCGTACTCTCCATGGTAACACGAAAATAGTGAAAATTAAGGAGTGTTCTTTAAGCTCTTTTCACGCTCCATAAAGATGAAAAGCTTTCTAAGCGATATTGTTCTTTTCACACTCGTTAAAGTGTTTGAAGAAAATATTTGGTGGGCGATAATTTATCACTTTTTCGATCCTATCAAACTACTTTACAAAAAAGGAATTGGGAGAGTTCTCTTTAAGTGTTTTTCAGACTCTCAAAACATGAAAACCCCCTGAATTTTCTATCTTTGGAATCGTTAAACAAACATCAAAAGACCCATATGGGACCGAACCACTCCTTATTAGGGTTCATTAAATATACTCTGAGGGACTCGTCCGAAGGATGAGCTTACATTGACAAGCATATGTTATCCTCCTCAAGCTTGCATAAAAATAAAGAGGTACTCGCCAGAAATGGTGGGGGAAAATTTGGGAAAGAGATGTGTCTCTGTATTCATGTTAAGTGGTAGTAAGCATCACTTTTGAACATGGCACCTCCTTCATTATTTGAACCTAGGTTGGGAAATCCATTTGTCTCTTGTCCGACTTTCTGCAAGTTCATATCTTGGGTCCTCCTTGAGTCAATGCTGCCAACACTAGTGTCATGCCACCCATATGTTAAAGAGAAGTTTGACCAAACCCTTGATCAACCATCTACAATTATCATTTCTTACCGTGTCGGCCTTCCCTGTGTTAGTTTCAAGTCATATTCATATTTTGACTCATCCTAACATGAATGTTACTTATTTCGTGTCATTGATGGGGGATACATCGAGGCCCTCCTTTGATGAGTCTTTTTCCGTCGAATTCATCTCATTATCCGGGAATAAGACTTAGAAATAATTTATTACCTTAGAACTCGCATGCCTTAATGGCACATCTCTTCGCTTTTGACAGTGGATTCACATCATTAGTCCCTAATCGAGATATTTCACCGAGTGTTCGACTTCAACTCATTTATTCACATTCGTTCGGATTGTTCTTAGGTACCTTGGGATTCATTGACATCAATGGTGATTTTCCTCGCACTTGTTAACGATTTTCATCAATGACCGGTAATCAAGTGGTTTCTACCATGTTCGACTTCGACACATGTAATCACATGGCTAGATTCGTACTTTCAGACAATGGGATAGAAGACCCTAGCTCTCATATTTTTGGTCTAGGTTGCGATGGAGTATTTATGATTTGTATTGACACATAGATCCACTTTGTATGTCACGTGACTATGTCCTGATATGATTCTTTTAACACATAGATCCACACTGTATTCCTAGTGGCTATGTAGCATTTTGATGACATGGATCCACGATGTATGATTGGTGGCCATGACCTACATTTTTTATTTCATTCATTTGTGGTCTGAGCATGGGAATTCCTACCTTAGAACCGATATTATAATTTTCAGATGCTTGATTGTTTGCAGTTTTCCGATTAGGTTTGATCCTTGCTTCTGACACACACACGCATTTTACAAAGTATTTTGGCTGTCACAAATTCCAGCCTCATACTTTGGGGGACATTCTGGTACACATGATTTTGGTCACTCTGGTGATGTCTCTACAGTGATTATGTTCAGGCTCTCGTGAAGACTTTTTCCTGAGAAAATTGACTGTTGTCTTCCTCTACAAGGCATATTTTTGAAGTGAGTTCGTGGGCTACATATGGGGCAGGGAGTGAGAATCCTAATTCTTGCAGGTTTCTCTATACCTGCCCTGCGAGAAGTTCACATCTTGCTTTATAGACAGGGTGCAAATCTATTTTAAGGCTAGAAATGGAAGAAGAGGTTATGAAGGTTCTAGAAAGGGATCTTCTAGAAAATGAGTTGGCATTTGGATAGTTGGCATCCTACTGACTTCTCAAATTTAGTGGGATCATCTTCATCCTTTTAACCATCTCTCCTTCTCCTATATATTGAAAGGTTTCTCATGGATGAGGTTAAGCAAGATTGAATAAAGAATTGATGAAATTATAGGTTCAGAATTGTGTGAGAAGCCCTGTTTGAATTGATGCTTGAGGCCTCCATTTCTCCATCAAGACATAGTGGATCTTCTTCATAGAAGTTCAGAGAAAATGTGTGTGTTGGAACAAGGGACCACCGAAAGGAAGCTTGTGACATCAAGGCGATCTAGTTGTATCTTCTACTTTCATTTAATATAATACAGTGACATGTCCCTTTCCCATAAAATCACTCTTATTTTATTACATGATTCCTTGATCACATGTTTAGGTCTTCATTGAATGTATTATTGTCACTTTCACCTTGGTCGATACGTGTTGTTGTAGATCCGATATTACAAKGCCGTCGAGGTGAAGCAGGGAAAAAAAAAGACATAATGAAGCTATATCTTAAGGTATATCATTTATTCCTTCCTTGATGGTAAATTMAATGATTGTAACTTAGGGAAAGTGTCGCATCCTRTCCTATTTGTTCTAGATCTAGGTGGATCTAGGAGGATYAGTTAGTGTCCACACATACCAATTTGTCCTATAATAGTGGTTAAACTAATTTCTGAAGGAACYTGCTYTGATACCAATTGTTGGATTACTGAGAGGGCGGTGAATCARTAATAGAGAAATAATTTCATTTTTAACCATATAATCCGAGTGTTGTATCAATGTAGCATTATCATCCAATAACTACAGAGTAAATAAGCAATTAAAAAACAAACAATCATACTCATACACAGTACACTAGTCTTTTATGTGGAAACCCAAAGAGGGAGAAAACCACATAATGATTTTTCTTATAAGTCATGAAGAATTACATTCATTGGAAGCACCAAATTCCTTTGTTTTCCAGTTGCAATTGGAAGGAGGCTCCAACCCCCTCGTTTCTCAAGCTATAACCTGAGGGAAGCTCCAACTCCCCAATCATTTTGCTACAACAAGAAGGAGGTTTCAACCCCCTATGTTCTTCATCTACAACCGAAAGGTCGCTACAACCACTTGCCCTTGCCCCGTCCAACTGTCCTAACTTAGAAGTAGAATGATGAAAYYACTGTCACACTATCACTGTGAGATATACCACTATACAATTGTATCAACATGTACGACTGACCTGCATCCAACCTATACAACTGCCCTGTAATCAATCTGTACCTGAGCTGGACATGTATCAACAAAAATAMAACATGTACGCAACCTGTATTGTTGCAACACACATATGTATGTKCCCTATCTGTTATGMAGCTCGCGTATGTACGTGACCAAACTATTATGCAGCCTAAGTATGCCTTCTGAAAACTAGGGTTTCCTATCTCTTGAAAAATTCTGACCCTCTGTAACTTCTTTCACATAGACCTGTAACCTGTCACTATATTCAGAATGTATTTGTACCCTTTTCTTGCATACTCTTTACCCAAAATATCTATATATCTCTCTATTCATGTGGCATATAAATGTGTGTAATCATAAACAAGTATAATATCCCTCACATGATCCAGACATAAAACCCTCTAGGGTATTCAACCTCTCAATACATCAACCACTTCACAAATAGAAGCTCTTAACCATGTACCATAAAAACCCCTAGATATATTCTAAGAAATACAAGACGTGCCAAAACTATAACAATATGTATCAATGATACCAGAACTGTATTTCTGTAGTTATGAATTATACATAAGTTCCTATGCAACCACTAGTCTCTCTAGGGAGAATTCTCAAATATCCATAACCATTTCTGATGCATACAACGAAATCCAACTATTCATAGAAATAAGACATACCTTTTGAACCAATGGATAGATATAATGTATCTGAGCACTATAGCCCTTCCTGGTAGCTTGATCTCAGAACCTAGAACCTCTGCATCTTCATCTTCTCAAGTTTCCATGTCTTTTCCAACATGCACGCACCCTAATACATTGTCAGCCTGCATACGTATGCACCCTAATACACTGTCATCCCACACACACCTTAGTATGTACACACCCTAATACACTGTCACCCGACGTACGCCTCAGAAAATAGGGTTTTTTAGTATTCGTTGTAATTCCAAGAATTTCGTCATCAACACTTCGTACTACCTCAAACTTTCGCAATTTCAGATGTATCAATGAGTACTTGCAATAAGCCTCACACAACAAAATATATTCAATTTGTTCAAGTGTGTATTAATGAGAGAGCCTTTCCTCTTATTTATACTTTCATGTAGCATTACACTTTCCTTATTTTAGGGATTTCTCCATTTACTTTATTATTTAAATATTTTTTTTTGCAAACACTTTGACTTTTAGGGCCTTCTACATCACTCATGAGGGTTCTCCAACTTCATATGGCCATAAATCTCTAACCATGAGGAGTTATGTGACGTTCCACATACCACTAGAAATGGCATGACAAGCACTATCCATATAGGATAGTTTCACTGACAAATTCACTAACCTTCATATCATTATTCCACAATTAATCATGGGTTCTCTAACCATACTTCTAGGATAAATCAATCCGCAAAGTGTCTTACCATGAGCTATTTCACCATAAGGGGACCACTTTGGAGTTCATACATTTATACTTCTTATCAACCATGACAAGACAATAATGAGTCATATTTACGTCAAACACACTTGGGTCCATTACCCAAACCTTTGTGGTACCATAATTTCTTCAAAGGTTGACATCAATGACAACCAACCTTAATCAACAATACCCAATCCTATAGAAGCTAAATATATAGAAGAGTTAGTATTACCAATACATAAATACAATGTACCTACCTTCTCTCCTTTTTCTATCACTAATGATCCTTTGGTGACCTTCCACATGTTATCTGTAAATATGGATATACAACCTTCACTTGCTAACTGCCCTGTTGAAATTATATTTTTCCTTAGATCTAAACATGTATTACCACTTTCAACAACCATTGGTTTCCATTCCTTTTCTTTATTTTTACCTTTCCCATTCCAACAATTTTGCATGGTGCATCATCACCCAAATGAACCTATCCAAAATCACCTTGAACATAATCTAGAAAAAATTTTCTATGGGGTGTGGCATGAAATAAATCCCTTGAGTATAATACCCAAGAATCATAAATATTATCTACAAAAAGAATCAAAGCATATTGTAACACATCACGTGTTACATTTTCTTCCTGATTTTTCTCTTGTTGTCCATCTGTTTGTTTGTTTGGAACTCTTCAGTCTTTCTTCAGATGTCCTTTCTTCCCACAATTTCAACACTCTATCTTTCCCAGTCTGGATTTAGATCTTACCTTCCTGTATTTCCTGTAGTTTCTTGAGCCCTTTCCTCTATCCTTTCGTCTTCATATGTTCTCCATGTTTAACGCATTAGCTGATGTCTCACCTATGATTTTCCATTGCATTTCTTCACTACGGATAACATCAACAACATCATCAAATTTTAAAGTGTTTAAACCAAAGACATATTTACTTACATCCATTACCAAGCCATTCTAACTTTCTGGAAATGAGCACAATATTAGAAGTTCCCTGAACTCATCATCAAAGTCCACTTTTACAGAACTTAGTTGATTAGTAACTATATTAAATTCATTTAAATGATCTCCAATAGACCCACCTTCTGACATCTTCATATTAAATAGTATCTTCATTAGAAATACCTTATTGGATGTTGATGGTTTTTCATACAGTTTATCCAATGCATCCATCTCCTCCTTCGTTGTCTTTTCTTTCGAAATAATGAAATCCATCGACACTCTCAGGCTAAGTCGTATCATTCCTAGAGCCTTTCTGTCAAAACCCTCCCATGCTTCGTCCTTCATGAAGGTCATATTCTTTGATATTCCACCCATTAGTAGGAATAAATCCTTCTGATATAAATAATATTCCATCTGCATCTTCCATAACTGGTATTTTTTTCCATTAAATTTCTCTACCCTAAACTTTCTATCTTTCTCCATTGCTCCCACTCGAACTAGGAACCATTTTTTCCTACGAGTTTTCTTTCGCTCTGATACTAGTTCTTAGAAAAAAAGATCGTGGAGCAATAAAATAAAACAAATGCGGAAATAAAACATAAAAGATACAAAATACATTAGAGACACAGATATACGTTGTTCACCTAGTGTCGGTTACGTCCACCGAAGAAATTTCCAGGTCCTTCCTTTATTATTATCCACCAAATGAAGGGATACAACCTACAACACATCAAATGTAACTTCATCTTCTTTCTCTCACAATCTCCTCACTCAGAATACAATATTCACAATAACACATAGCCGCAATATATGTCCTTCCTAAAAATAGGGTTTCCTTCTCGAGAAAAAGACCCTAACATAACTTCTACTGTCAGATCTATGACCTTATAATGAATGCTCCAAATTTACTATGAGATTACAGTATAAATTTGCAAGGCAATTTTTCCTTCGGGGACCCACTTGCGCCCAGATCCCGCAAGAGGGGAAATCCCCCCCTCCAATCCCCATATGGAGGGGTGTATAGTCTTCCAGGGTGTAAAGTATTCATGGGGTATAAAAACGACTGAAAAAAAGACCTCTGAATCAGGAAGATAATCAGGCTCCACAACCAACATTCTCCCACTTGGAGACTGATCTCAACAACTCCATTGTTGTTGTATTTGTTGGACAATTATCCTTCTTGGAACTGGAAAAATTCTCATCTTCATATTCATGCTTGAAGACCAACTGAAACTGAGAAGGAACTCAATTTCTCTCTGGTTACTCCCTTTGTTAACATGTCTGCAGGATTCTGGCTAGTGTGTATCTTTTCCAGCTTCAAATGTCCATCTTCCAAGATGGATCATATGAAATGGTACCTAAGTTGTATATTCTTAGTCTTCGAATGGAAGGTTGAGTTATTTGCAAGATTAATGGCACTCTTATTGTCATAGTACAACCTACTATTCTCTTGTTTCTTTCTCAATTCCTCCATAAACCTCTGTAACCAAATCATATCTTTACTAGCCTTTGTAGAAACAACATACTCTTCTTCTGTTGTTGAAAGTGAAATAACCTTTTGCAGTTTCAAATCCAACTTATTGTTGTTACACCTATAGTAAAAACATACCCTTTGATGCTCTTCTTGTTATTTTTATCACCTGCCATATTTAAATCAACATATCTATGTAGAACAATGTCTGAACCCCCAAAATATAATGCATGAGAAACAATACCTCTCAAATACGCAAGAATCCAATTTACTTCCTCCCAATGTTCTTTACCTAGATTGTTCATATACATGCTCACAACTCCCACTGCATGTGCAATATCTGGTCTTTTGCAAACCATGGCATACATCAAGCTACAAACTAGTGATGAATAAGGGACCCTGGACATGTATTATATCTCCTCCTATGTCTTGGGACACATTTCCTTGTACTACTTTTTTCCTCCATCTTCTTCCTTCAACTTGCAAACCCATTTATTCTGTAATGTTATTTTTCCTATAAGTAACTGAACCAAATCCCAAGTCTGGTTATTTACCAGGGAATCCATTTCCTCCTTCATTTCTTGCTCCAATTCTTTTTAGTGTCTACCTGCATTACCTCTCCATAACATTTTGTTTCACCAGAATCAATCAACAATAAATAATATAATGAAGGACAATATCATTCATGGGGTATACTTAACCTGATATATCTTTTAACAACACTTGCAAGAGTTTGAGGTAGATGTTTCTCCCATTGTTGTACATTTTGATCTTCTAGTACCTTTGGAATTTATTTTTCAGTGATCTCATCAAGCACTATGTATTATGGTTTTTCTTTTTCTTGTATCTTTCCCTGCAAATGATCTTTGTATATGACATTCTCGATGAATATGACATCTATAATCCTAATGATTTTGTGATTTTCATAATCCCATAAGTGATAACCAAAATCATTAACACTGTATCCAATAAAGGTACACTTTTTGGATTTTGCCTCAAGCTTTGTTCTATTTTCTTTATCAATATGGACAAATTCTTCACAACCAAAATTCTTCAAAAATGAATAGTTTACCATTTTACCTGTCCATGTCTCCTATGGAATTCTACCATCCAAAGATCTTCAAGATCATTTTTTTATTAATTAAACAACAATATATATTGCATCTTCACATAACTATAAGGGAAAACCAGCATGCAATCACATACTCCTTGCATGCTCCATGATTATCATGTTCATCCTTTCTGACACACCATTTTCTTGTGGTGTTCCTAGAACTGTCTTCTCTCTATGAATCCCATGGTATGAATAGTAATCATCAAAATCCTTGCTGCAATATTAACCTCCATTATCTAATCTGAGACACTTCAACCTTTTTCGTGTCTCATTCTCAACCAAATCTTTCCATTTCTTAAAAGTATCAAAAACATCTGATTTTTGTCGAATGCAATAAAACCAAGTTTTTCTAGTTGCATCATAAATAAAAGTAACATCAGAATGAGATCCACCAAGATATGATACCTGAGATGGTCCCCATATATCTGTATTCACAAGCTCTAACCTTTCACTCTTCTTTTCTTTTTCGACTCTGAGAAATTTGACTCTCTTCTTTTTTCCATAAACACAATCCTCACAGAAATCCAGATAAATTTGTTTAAGATCTAGAAAAAAATTACTTTGTAAAGTATTTCCATCCCCTTCCCACTCATGTGTCCAAAACTATGATTCCATAGTGTTGTATCCATTCCTTTAGAAGTTAAAGATATAGAACATTCATTATTACCTGTACATAAATACAATCTACCTAACTTCTCTCTTTTTGTTATCACTGATGATCCTTTGGTGAACTTCCACACCTTATCTGTAAATATGGATATACAACCTTCACTTGCCAACTGCCCTGTTTAAATTAGATCTTTCCTTAGATATGGAACATGTATTACCTCTTTCAACAACCATTGGTTTCCATTCCTTTGTTTTATTTTTACCTTTCCCATTCCAACAATTTTTCATGGTGCATCATCACCCAAATGAACCTGTCCAAAATCACCTTGAACATAATCTAGAAAATGTTTCGTATGGGGTGTGGCATGAAATGAAGCACCTGAATCTACTGCCCAAGACTCATAAATATTATCTATAAAAAGAATCAAATAATATTGTAACACATCACCTGTTACCTATGCTTCTTGATTTTTCTCCTATTGTCCATCTCTTTGTTTCTTTGGAGCTCTACAGTCTCTCTTCAGATATCCTTTCATCCCAAAATTCCAACACTCTATCTTTCTCATTCTGGATTTAGATCTTACCTTCCTATAATTCCCGTAGTTTCCTGAGCCCTTTCCTCTATCCTTTTGTCTTCCCCTATTCTCCATGTTTAAAGAATTACCTGATGTCTCACATGTGATTTTCCATCGCATTCCCTCACTAGGGATAACACCAACAATGTCATCAAATTTTAAAGTGTTTGAACTAGAAACAGAGTTACTTACATCCATGACCAAGTCGTTCTAACTTTCTAGAAATGAGCACAATATTAGAAGATCCATGTCCTCATCATCAAAGTCCACTTTTACATAACTTAGTTGATTAGTAACCATATTAAACTCATTTAAATTATCTGCAACAGACCCACCTTATGACATCTTCATATTAAATAATATCTTCATTAGAAATAACTTATCGGATGTTGATGTTTTTTCATACAATTTATCCAATGCATCCATCATCTCTTTCGTTTTCTTTTCTTTCAAAATATTGAAAGTCGTTGACACTGCCAGGCTCAGTCGTATAGTTCCTAGTACCTTTATGTCAAGAACCTCCCATTCTTCATCCTTCATGGACATCAACTTCTTTGTTATTCCACCAAATGGTAGGAATAGATCCTTCTGATATAAATAATCTTCCATTTGCATCTTCCATAACTGTTAGTTTTGGCCATCAAATTTCTCGACCCTAAACTTTTGATTTTCCTCCATTGCTCCCACTCGAACGAGGAACCCTCTTTTCCTGCAAGTTACCTTTTGCTTTGATACTAGTTTTTAGAAAAACAGGATCGTGAAGAAATAAAATAAAAAAAATGCATAAATAAAACACATAAGATACATAATACAATAGAGACACATATATATTTGGTTCACACAGTGTGGGCTACATCCACCATAGAAATTTCCAAGTCCTTCCTTTATCATTATCCATCAAATGAAGGGATACAACCAACAATGCACCCATTGAAACTTCCTCTTCTTTCACTCACAGTCCCTTCACTCATAATATAATATTTGCAATAACACATAGCCAGAATACATTTCCCTCATAAAAAGAGGGTTTCCTTCTAGAGAAAAAAACCATAACATAACTTCTACCATTAGATCTGCAACCTTATAATGAATGTTCCATATTTACTATCAAATTACAATATACATTTACAATGAATTTTTTCCTTTGGGGGCTTCACCCCCAAACCCCCGCTTGCCCCCAAACCATGCAAGAGGGGTAATCCCCCTCTACACTACCCCATGTGGAGGGGTGTATAGTCTTCCATGTTGTAAATTCTTCATGGGGTATAAACACGGCTAAAAACAAAGACCTATGAATCATGAATGTAATCAGGCTCTACAACCAACAATCTCCGACTTGGAGACTGATCTCAACAACTCCACCGTTTTTGTATTTGTTGGACTATGATCCTTATTGGACCTAGAAAATTTCTCATCTTCATCTTCATGCTTGAAGACCAACTGAAAATGAGCAGGAAATCAATTTCTCCATGGTTACTCCCTTTGTTAACATGTCTGCAAGATTCTAGCTAATTTGTATCTTTTCCAACTTCAAATGTTCATCTTCCAAGATGGATCATATGAAATGGTACATGAGTTGTATATTCTTAGTCGTCTAATGGAAAGTTGATTTCTTTGCAAGATCAATGGCACTCTCGTTGTCACAGTACAACCTACTATTCTCTTTCTTCTTTCCCCATTCCTCCATAAACCTTTGTAACCAAATCATCTCTTTACCATCCTCTGTAGAACCAACATACTCTACTTCTGTTGTTGAAAGTCAAACAACCTTTTACAGTTTCAAAATCCAACTTATTGTTGTTCCACCTATAGTAAAAACATACCCTATGGTGCTCCTCCTACTATCTTTATCACCTGCCATATCTAAATCAACATATCCCTGTAGAATAATATATGAACCTCCAAAACATATTGCATTAGTAGAAGTACCTCTCAAATACCCGAGAATCCACTTTACTTCCTCCCAATGTTCTCTACCTGGGTTGTTCATATACGTGCTCAAAACTTCCACTACATGTGCAATATCTGGTCTTGTGCAAACCATCGCATACATCAACCTCCCAATTGTTGATGAATAAGGGACCATGGACATGTGTTTTATCTCCTCTAGTGTATTAGGACACATTTCGTTAGTTAATTTGAAATTTCTAGCCAAAGGTGTACTAACTGGTTTTTCATTCTGCATTCTAAACCTCTCCATGACCTTTTCTATGTACTCACCCTGAGACAATGTCAATTTGTGATTTTTCCTGTCTCTTTTCATTCTCATACTAAGGTTTTTCTTTGCAGCACCCAAATCATTCATCAAAAATAAATTAATCAATTTCTTCTTGAGAAAATTTATACCATTCATATTAGACCTTGCAACAATCATGTCTTCTACATACAATAGCAAGATAATATAGCTTCCATTTTCTAGCTTTTTAAAATAAACACAGTGATCAGAATGACATGTACTATAACCTTGTTCTGTCAAAACCTGTCACACTTCAAATACCACTACATTGGATATTTCTTTAGGCCATACAAGCTCTTCTTCAACTTGCATACCAAATTCTCCTTCCCTTTGATCTCATACCCCTATGATTGTTGCATATAAATATCTTTCTCCAAATCCCCATGGAGAAAAGTTTTTTTTACATCTAATTGTTCAAGATGTAAATATTCTACTTCCACAAGACTTTAAATAGTCCTAATTTAAGTCATTTTAACAACAGGAGAAAATATTTTATCAAAATCTATACCTTTTCTTTATGAAAACTCCTTTACAACAAGTTTAGTCTTGTACCATTTTTTTCCTCCATCTTTTTCCTTCAACTTGTAAATTGATTTATTCTGTAATTATTTTTTTCTACAGGAAACTAAACCAAATCTCAAGTATGGATATTTACCATGGAATCAATTTCCTCCTTCATTCCCTGATCCCACTTATTTTTAGTGTCTACCTGCATTACCTCTTCATAACATTCTGTTTCACCAGAATCAATCAACAATAAATAATACAATGAATAAGAGTATCGTTGAGGGTGTATACTTAACTTGGTAGATGTTCTAACAACACTTGTAGGAGTTTGAGGTAATGTTGCTCCTGTTGTTGTACATTTTGATTTTCTAATACCTTTGGAATTTCTTTTTCAGTGATCTCATCAGGCACTCTGTATTTTGGTTTTTCTTTTTCTTGTATCTTTCCCTACAACTAATATTTGTACATGACCTTCTCATTGAATATGAAATCTGTACTCCTAATGATTTTTTTATTTTCATAATCCCATAAGCAATAACCAAAATCATTATATCGTATCAATATGGAAAAATGATTCACAATCGAAAGTCTTCAAAATGGAATAGTTTACCTTTTTACCTGTCCATGCCTCCTATGGAATTATACCATCCAAATAACTTGAAGGTCCTCTATTTATTAAGTAAACAACAATATCTAAAAAATATTCCCATAACTGTAAGGGAAAACCAACATGCAATCACATACTCCTTGCATGCTCCATGATTTTCATGTTTATCCTTTCTAACACACCATTTTCTTGTGGTGTTCCTAGAATGGTCTTCTCTCTACGAATATCATGGTATGAACAGTAATCATCAAAATCCTTGTTGCAATATTCACCTCCATTTTTTGATCTGAGACACTTCAACCTTTTTCCCCCCAGACCCTATAGGAGGGGCAAGCCCCCCCTGCACTCCCTTGTGTGGAGGGGTGTACAATATTCCAGAGTGTAAAGTATTGATGGGGTATAAACATGGAGGAAAACAAAAAACTATGAATCAAGAATATAATCAGGCTTCACAACCAACATCATGATCCTTCAACTTCCTTGATTCATAACATACAACATACCCATTTTGACCGAGGACTCCACCAAGTCCTTCTTTACAGGAATATTTTCATACAATGAAGTATTCATTTGGATTAACAATCCTTAGTATTGGATCACTGGTTAATAATTTATTCAAGTGTTGGAAACTCTTTTCACACTCCAATGTCCATTGAAACTTCATTCCCTTCTTTTGCAAGGAAGTGATCGGGTGTGCAATCTTTGAGAATCCTGCAATAAATCTTATGTAGTAGCCTGCAAGGCCCATGAAGGATCTAAATTCTATCAAATTATTAGGTGATGACCATCCTCTAATGGCCTCAATATTTTTGGGGTCCACTATTAGCCCCTCCTCTGATATGATATGCCCCAAATAATGAATTTGGTTCTGATAAAATGAGCACTTTATTAATTTGGCATACAATTGATGCTCACTTAATACTTGTAATACCATGTTCAAGTGTTTCTCAAGATATTCTTCTGACTTGGAATATATAATAATGTCATCCAAAAATATAATGACAAATGTATATAAGTATTCTCTAAAGATACCATTCATTAAACACACAAAGACAGCTGGTGCATTTGATAACCCAAATGGCACCACTGTGAACTCATAATGACCACACCTTGTTCTAAAAGAAGTCTTGTTGATGTCTTCATATTTAATTCTTACCTGATGATAACCTAACCTAAGATCAATCTTGGATAATATTTTTTCATTCTTCAACTGATTAAAGAGGTCATTGATCCTTGGCAAAGGATACTTATTATTTATAGTTAATTTTTTCAACTACTTGAAGTCAATACAAAGTCTCAATGTTCCATATTTATTCTTCACAAATAATACTAGCGCACCCCAACGTGACAAATTTGGGCGTATATACCCCTTATTTATAATCTCTTCAAGTTGCATTTTCAAATACTTTAATTCTGGGGTGCTCATCTTGTAAGGGGTCTTGGATACTAGAGCTACTCCAGGAATTAGATTGATAGAGAAATCAATGTCTCTCTTAGGGGGTTAATCCTAGTATTTCTTTAAATACATCCTCAAACTCTTTCAGGATTGCATAATCTTCAATATTTGACAACTTATCCTTAGGTGTTTCTTCCATATGAGCTGCAAATATTTGACATCCTTTTCTTTAAAATTTCTTTAGTTGCAATGCTGAAATTTCTCTAGCAGTTACTGCCTTGGGAATTCTCTATACTATACTTAGGTTTTCTTCTTCATCCCAACAAGTAAATGATTTATTATAACAGTCTAGGATAGCATTGTGTTGGTCCAACCAATACATAGCAATTAGACAGTCACAGGAAGCTAAAGGCAATATGTTCAAATCTTCCTTGGTGCTGAGTCCATTCATGTCCACTGGGCATGACTTAACCATCTCATTAACTTTTCTTCTGGCTCCGGTAGTCAGTTGCACCAACCAAGTTTTTCCATGCTTTCTTCTTGGAAAATGAAATGTTTCCACCATCTTAGGATCTATATAAATATGACTAGTTACTGAATCAATTAAAATTGCAATGGTTTGGCTGTTGATCATACCTTCCACTTCAATCATGTGTGACTGAAACTTAGCTTTCTTTTTGTCTAGAGATGCATAGATCCTGGGTACATTCCTTCCCATGTCCTCCACTCTTTTATCTTGTTGTAAATTGTGAACAACTCTCACTTTTTCACTTATGTGAGGAAAATATCTATACTTATGATCTCTCTTACAACCCCAACATTGAATAGGTGGCTTCCTTTCCCTTTCCCCCCCTATCTCAATCATTTTGGTCTCTCTAGAAGTTGGTTGTCCCTAAGGACTATTTCTGAAGAATGGTGGATTATTCCCCTTCTTCCTTTGTTCCATCTTGTACTTCTTCTTGTCTTCCCAATATTTTTGGAAAGTTGGCTTTCCTTTATGCTAATTATATAGGCATTTACCTCACCTTATGGTCTCCTCCAAAGTTTTGGGATCATCATATTGTATCTTGTCACTGAAGAAGGAGGTAAGCCCACTCAAATACCTCTGAATATTAACTGTCTCATCCTTGATGAAGGATACATGCTTTAATAGTTCTAAAAACCTTTGTTCATATTAATCTATGGTCATACTCCCTAGCTTGAGTTCAAATAAATCCTTCATTTTCTTGTCACGATATCTCTTAGTCAAGTATTTCTTTTGAAAATACTTCTTGAATTCCTTCAAAGTAAAAATTTTATCTTTAATGTGTTGCACCTGCACAAGTTGGTCCCACCACATGGATGCCTTTTTCTTGAGGTGATATATAGAAATTATTCCTTCTTCATGTGAAGAATAATTATGCAATTGAAAATACTTTCTCATGCATAGAATCCATGACTCTGCATCTTCATCCTTGTTGTGCTCAGCTTCAAAAGTAGGAGGTTTGATTGTGTTCATTTCTCCTTGTATCTCATCCACTGTAGGACTCTTCTTATGCTTCCTGACAGACGATGGACTTGAGCTACTATGTTCTCTCCTAGTGGAATGCATTGGGGACTGATGGTGATGTTTGATAACACTTCTTGTTCTACCTTTCTCATTCAAGGACATGTGACTTCCTGATTTGCTTGAGTCAAAATCCTTATCCATCTTCTTTTCAATTTTGTCCAAGCTTTCCATTAACTTTATATTGAAGTCCTCATGTTTCTCCTTGGATTTCATAATCCTTTCACTATCAAATTTATAAATTTGAACATCCTTTTGAAAACATTTAACGGTCTCTACCAAGTTCATGTTTTCTTCCTTTCCTTCTCCATGTCCATTTGAGTGTGTACCTTCATTACCCATATGGACATCCATCCCTCTGATCTCATATTCCTGGTTGTATGCCCCRTGTGTATATTCCATTTCTCTACACTCTGTGTTGATCCTGATCTGATCTTAGAACTGTTAACTCTACAAAATGTGCATCCAACATAACTTGTTAAGCTGATTGATTTAACAAATTCAGGAAATTCTCCTCAATTTTGGTTCCATAATACATCTGAATTATTTCTTTTTATTTTCCTAAAAAATTTCCTACCTAGGTAATTTTTTGAGTGAGCAGTTATATTCTACATTACAAGATCTTTCCAACACCTTCTTCCATACTAAATTCTATTTTTTGAGCAGAAAGTTATGAATATTTGAAAATTGTGCTTCCTGGGTGGTAATCCCTGTACAATTCTTCTTCTTCAGAGATGAATTAGCTCTTGGACCCGTGCTAGATCCTCTCATAAAGAACACATGTCGTCTTTACTTCTTTAGGTGTAGGTCTATACAATTCAGAACCCTATGGACTCCTTCCTTAAGCCCTTTTCTTTCTTCAAAATAAAATAATTTGGCACTAGCCCCCTTTTATTTCAACCAAAATTTCATATGGCCATGGGCTATGATCAAGTGCTTAGGTGAAAAGTGCTTATCTAGAGCTTCAGGAATTTGAGGATCCAGAACTTCGGGATTTGGAGGTTTTCATAGCGTCACACTTTACTTCTCCTGAATGCTGAATTGGCGAACTTCTAAGAAAATGCTTCTTCAGAGCTTCGGGGCTCCACTGTTTCAGAACTTCACGCTTAAGAGGTTTCACCTTAACCATACAAAATTTCCTCCAAATGTCTAGGTGACAAAATTTTCTGAACAATGCCTCTTCATAGTTTCATAACTCTACTACTTTGGAGCTTCTGACTTCAAAATTTTTCACCACACAATATGCACAATTCCCCAAACGTCGAACTACTCTGGCACTCTGAGGCTCCAAAGCTTTAGATTCAAAGGATATTACAACAATTCAGCTTAAATATCCTAAACATTGATTTGATGAACTCTCGGAGAGGCTCTTTGAAGCTTCATTACTACAGCGCTTTAGGGATTTGGACTTCAGAGGTTATTACAACATCACACCTTCATTTCCCTGAATGTTGAATTTATGAATCTTTCAGTCTCATTATCAACTACGCACTAGAGGTGATACATGGAAGAATATAGAGATGAAACATGGAACAATCTACGAGTGACCTATGTGAAGTTTTAATTGGCACAAAAGGTCTATGAAAAGAATGAAACAAGATGACACATGACATGCATAGAGTGCGTCCATGTCACCCTAGATGATGTCAGCGTGCCACGTCACTTCGATGCTTCAGGATTTCGGGACTCTGGAACTTCAGAGGATCTCAC
>JASDQU010306435.1:41848-61213 GCA_032191745.1 Picea mariana | reverse complement strand
GGAAACTCTTTTCACACTCCAATGTCCATTGAAACTTCATTCCCTTCTTTTGCAAGGAAGTGATCGGGTGTGCAATCTTTGAGAATCCTGCAATAAATCTTATGTAGTAGCCTGCAAGGCCCATGAAGGATCTAAATTCTATCAAATTATTAGGTGATGACCATCCTCTAATGGCCTCAATATTTTTGGGGTCCACTATTAGCCCCTCCTCTGATATGATATGCCCCAAATAATGAATTTGGTTCTGATAAAATGAGCACTTTATTAATTTGGCATACAATTGATGCTCACTTAATACTTGTAATACCATGTTCAAGTGTTTCTCAAGATATTCTTCTGACTTGGAATATATAATAATGTCATCCAAAAATATAATGACAAATGTATATAAGTATTCTCTAAAGATACCATTCATTAAACACACAAAGACAGCTGGTGCATTTGATAACCCAAATGGCACCACTGTGAACTCATAATGACCACACCTTGTTCTAAAAGAAGTCTTGTTGATGTCTTCATATTTAATTCTTACCTGATGATAACCTAACCTAAGATCAATCTTGGATAATATTTTTTCATTCTTCAACTGATTAAAGAGGTCATTGATCCTTGGCAAAGGATACTTATTATTTATAGTTAATTTTTTCAACTACTTGAAGTCAATACAAAGTCTCAATGTTCCATATTTATTCTTCACAAATAATACTAGCGCACCCCAACGTGACAAATTTGGGCGTATATACCCCTTATTTATAATCTCTTCAAGTTGCATTTTCAAATACTTTAATTCTGGGGTGCTCATCTTGTAAGGGGTCTTGGATACTAGAGCTACTCCAGGAATTAGATTGATAGAGAAATCAATGTCTCTCTTAGGGGGTTAATCCTAGTATTTCTTTAAATACATCCTCAAACTCTTTCAGGATTGCATAATCTTCAATATTTGACAACTTATCCTTAGGTGTTTCTTCCATATGAGCTGCAAATATTTGACATCCTTTTCTTTAAAATTTCTTTAGTTGCAATGCTGAAATTTCTCTAGCAGTTACTGCCTTGGGAATTCTCTATACTATACTTAGGTTTTCTTCTTCATCCCAACAAGTAAATGATTTATTATAACAGTCTAGGATAGCATTGTGTTGGTCCAACCAATACATAGCAATTAGACAGTCACAGGAAGCTAAAGGCAATATGTTCAAATCTTCCTTGGTGCTGAGTCCATTCATGTCCACTGGGCATGACTTAACCATCTCATTAACTTTTCTTCTGGCTCCGGTAGTCAGTTGCACCAACCAAGTTTTTCCATGCTTTCTTCTTGGAAAATGAAATGTTTCCACCATCTTAGGATCTATATAAATATGACTAGTTACTGAATCAATTAAAATTGCAATGGTTTGGCTGTTGATCATACCTTCCACTTCAATCATGTGTGACTGAAACTTAGCTTTCTTTTTGTCTAGAGATGCATAGATCCTGGGTACATTCCTTCCCATGTCCTCCACTCTTTTATCTTGTTGTAAATTGTGAACAACTCTCACTTTTTCACTTATGTGAGGAAAATATCTATACTTATGATCTCTCTTACAACCCCAACATTGAATAGGTGGCTTCCTTTCCCTTTCCCCCCCTATCTCAATCATTTTGGTCTCTCTAGAAGTTGGTTGTCCCTAAGGACTATTTCTGAAGAATGGTGGATTATTCCCCTTCTTCCTTTGTTCCATCTTGTACTTCTTCTTGTCTTCCCAATATTTTTGGAAAGTTGGCTTTCCTTTATGCTAATTATATAGGCATTTACCTCACCTTATGGTCTCCTCCAAAGTTTTGGGATCATCATATTGTATCTTGTCACTGAAGAAGGAGGTAAGCCCACTCAAATACCTCTGAATATTAACTGTCTCATCCTTGATGAAGGATACATGCTTTAATAGTTCTAAAAACCTTTGTTCATATTAATCTATGGTCATACTCCCTAGCTTGAGTTCAAATAAATCCTTCATTTTCTTGTCACGATATCTCTTAGTCAAGTATTTCTTTTGAAAATACTTCTTGAATTCCTTCAAAGTAAAAATTTTATCTTTAATGTGTTGCACCTGCACAAGTTGGTCCCACCACATGGATGCCTTTTTCTTGAGGTGATATATAGAAATTATTCCTTCTTCATGTGAAGAATAATTATGCAATTGAAAATACTTTCTCATGCATAGAATCCATGACTCTGCATCTTCATCCTTGTTGTGCTCAGCTTCAAAAGTAGGAGGTTTGATTGTGTTCATTTCTCCTTGTATCTCATCCACTGTAGGACTCTTCTTATGCTTCCTGACAGACGATGGACTTGAGCTACTATGTTCTCTCCTAGTGGAATGCATTGGGGACTGATGGTGATGTTTGATAACACTTCTTGTTCTACCTTTCTCATTCAAGGACATGTGACTTCCTGATTTGCTTGAGTCAAAATCCTTATCCATCTTCTTTTCAATTTTGTCCAAGCTTTCCATTAACTTTATATTGAATTTTTCATGTTTCTCCTTGGATTTCATAATTCTTTCACTATCAAATTTATAAATTTGAACATCCTTTTGAAAACATTTAACGGTCTCTACCAAGTTCATGTTTTCTTCCTTTCCTTCTCCATGTCCATTTGAGTGTGTACCTTCATTACCCATATGGACATCCATCCCTCTGATCTCATATTCCTGGTTGTATGCCCCGTGTGTATATTCCATTTCTCTACACTCTGTGTTGATCCTGATCTGATCTTAGAACTGTTAACTCTACAAAATGTGCATCCAACATAACTTGTTAAGCTGATTGATTTAACAAATTCAGGAAATTCTCCTCAATTTTGGTTCCATAATACATCTGAATTATTTCTTTTTATTTTCCTAAAAAATTTCCTACCTAGGTAATTTTTTGAGTGAGCAGTTATATTCTACATTACAAGATCTTTCCAACACCTTCTTCCATACTAAATTCTATTTTTTGAGCAGAAAGTTATGAATATTTGAAAATTGTGCTTCCTGGGTGGTAATCCCTGTACAATTCTTCTTCTTCAGAGATGAATTAGCTCTTGGACCCGTGCTAGATCCTCTCATAAAGAACACATGTCGTCTTTACTTCTTTAGGTGTAGGTCTATACAATTCAGAACCCTATGGACTCCTTCCTTAAGCCCTTTTCTTTCTTCAAAATAAAATAATTTGGCACTAGCCCCCTTTTATTTCAACCAAAATTTCATATGGCCATGGGCTATGATCAAGTGCTTAGGTGAAAAGTGCTTATCTAGAGCTTCAGGAATTTGAGGATCCAGAACTTCGGGATTTGGAGGTTTTCATAGCGTCACACTTTACTTCTCCTGAATGCTGAATTGGCGAACTTCTAAGAAAATGCTTCTTCAGAGCTTCGGGGCTCCACTGTTTCAGAACTTCACGCTTAAGAGGTTTCACCTTAACCATACAAAATTTCCTCCAAATGTCTAGGTGACAAAATTTTCTGAACAATGCCTCTTCATAGTTTCATAACTCTACTACTTTGGAGCTTCTGACTTCAAAATTTTTCACCACACAATATGCACAATTCCCCAAACGTCGAACTACTCTGGCACTCTGAGGCTCCAAAGCTTTAGATTCAAAGGATATTACAACAATTCAGCTTAAATATCCTAAACATTGATTTGATGAACTCTCGGAGAGGCTCTTTGAAGCTTCATTACTACAGCGCTTTAGGGATTTGGACTTCAGAGGTTATTACAACATCACACCTTCATTTCCCTGAATGTTGAATTTATGAATCTTTCAGTCTCATTATCAACTACGCACTAGAGGTGATACATGGAAGAATATAGAGATGAAACATGGAACAATCTACGAGTGACCTATGTGAAGTTTTAATTGGCACAAAAGGTCTATGAAAAGAATGAAACAAGATGACACATGACATGCATAGAGTGCGTCCATGTCACCCTAGATGATGTCAGCGTGCCACGTCACTTCGATGCTTCAGGATTTCGGGACTCTGGAACTTCAGAGGATCTCACTCCAGAACACTTCAAAACTCTTGAATGCTGAACTTCTGAACTCTTTAATAGGTCCACATCACCCTAGGTGATGTCATCATGTCACGCCACTTAGGTGCTCTGGGAGTTTAGAACTTAGGGATTCAGATTATTTCACACCAACACACTTTAAAACTCCTAAACATCGAATTTCTGAACTTGCTAATTTGCAGACATGTGTCCCCAAGCACGAACAGTCCAAATTGGCTCTGGACTTCTAAAATTCAGGGAAATATTTACTCCGCACAATCACAACCAAATTTCCCTAGAGTGTTGAACTATCGAACCACTTGGGGGATCCTACAACAAATCCAACGGTCATGTACTCTTCCATGTGATATATGGAATAGATTCACTCTAGGACTTCAGAGCTTTGGGGATTTTTCCTCCTTCCTGTCAAAGACTTAAAAAATTTCGAAGCAGTGAAGTTCAAAGAACTTTGAGGGTTAACCGTCGCGCTCCTTTTCTTGATCTGACGGTTGTGAAGGATTTGATCCCCTCCTATACATATCTTCTTCGTTTGATTTCTCAAAAGGGGATTTATATTCTTTTGGGAACTTAAAAAATCAGCTGTGCACTCCTTGCACTTTCAATTCGACCAATCCCAAGTCAGAGTTTTTCTGAACATGTATTAAATTACAATATTTTCACCACTTGGCCGATTTATTCATATTTTCCAAGAATTTTCACAACAGAAATTGGGGTTTCTTCCCAATTTCACACAATTGAATCAATTCGACTTTCTTGGCCCATCCAGGCTCAGTGTTGGAAACTCGATATCTGATACCAAATTGTAACATACCCAACCACCCAGGGTGAGCCATGACACTCCATAAAATCAATAATTGCATATATATATATATATATAGAGAGAGAGAGAGATAAAACTTTAAGAAGGAAAATATATTCTGCAAATACATAGATACATGAGGAAATAATAGTATACAAATACATGAAACATACACGAACAATACCAATAAAAATAAAGACATGTATAAATACACACCATGTAAATTAATACACAATTGATACATATCTTTTATAGAATACCACCAACTGCGTGCAGACCTTCCACGATCCTCCCAACCTCAGACCATACTACTTAGAACTCTCAGTAGTGGGTCACCCCCGAGCTGTGACTAAAATCCACCCAGGTAAAGGGATTCCTAAATGGACTGAGACAATACAGACAACATGAAGGATTTCATCCTAGGTTCCAAACAACACTAACAACCTATAGTCTATCATTCCCCACATGCCTGTCCCACCCTAGGAAGTGTTCTGTCCCACTTCTCTTCCAAGGCTTCAACAACAGGTCAGACAGGAAGTCTTAGACCACTATAGATGTAGTTGGGATCCCTCAGAAAATAAATTTCCCAACAATTCTCTCACCTAGACAGAGTTTCTCACGGGCCTGACAACCTTCCTTTTCAACCCATGGGCTTGAAAAATCACCTATTCAATCCCAGGGCCCGAAAATTCATTTCTTTAGTTCAGTGCTTAAGTCAACCAGTTATAGGTAATGGTGAAGACAACAAAGTGTTCATCTAGGGCATGGAACCTATGTTGCTAATAATATAAAGTTACAAAACTTGCTCAGGTAGGTACAGGTGCACTATGCATCCCAGGAGGGACATGTTTTACTATTGATAACAAGAAAGTACAGGGTAGCTTAAGAGTGCGTGCAAGCTCAAGAGGTAAGGTTGTTGGAGTGAGTGGTTAAGTGCATGAATGGCTGAGTACATGAATGGATTTGTGAGTGGGAAACAAAATAATTTCCCCCAAACGTATTTGCATGCACCCTTGATGACAAATGGATCTCAAGGAGCTCAATTCTCTCCACTTGTAATTCATTCTCTTTTCCATAAGAACTTAGGNTCAGGTAGGTACAGGTGCACTATGCATCCCAGGAGGGATATGTTTTACTATTGATAACAAGAAAGTACAGGGTAGCTTAAGAGTGCGTGCAAGCTCAAGAGGTAAGGTTGTTGGAGTGAGTGGTTAAGTGCATGAATCGCTGAGTACATGAATGGATTTGTGAGTGGGAAACAAAATAATTTCCCCCAAACGTATTTGCATGCACCCTTGATGACAAATGGATCTCAAGGAGCTCAATTCTCTCCACTTGTAATTCATTCTCTTTTCCATAAGAACTTAGGATAAAATAATTATTCTCACCAAAGCATTTAGGAATAATATTATAATATTCCTTTGGAAATAATCCCTCTAGCTTAGCCCCTTTCCTAGGCTCTTATCCACCCCCATCCCCTTCCTAGTGGAGTTTAGTCCCCCATACTCTTTTATCATGGTTGGTCTACACACAACGATGTATTATATTAATGATATGAGTGTTTACATGTACAAAACTAGGCTCACTGGCCTTTATCATATAGGCTCTCTGGCCTAATCATCACATAATACTTTTGACTTATAATAACTTGGCTCACTAGCCTATAAAACATATTTACAATTTCAACTGGGCCTCGGTCTTGGGGTATTACATTTATCCTATGCGAACTCTACGTGATGCAACACTATTTCTCTAAACATTTGTCCTGCACACTGTTGACATCAATGACAACTAGACTTCCAACAATCTCCCCTTTCGGCATTGATGACAACACAATAAAATTGTCTTTTACTATATTATTTCTCTTTTCGAGTTTTATATCTTGAATTTTATTGTTTTCCCTCCCCCTTTGACAACAATGACATAAGGGATCTTTATTTTCTCCCTTGTCTTTTTGCTTCCTTTTTTTTATGAGACTTTTACAATTCAATTAGGGATAGAGATTACTCCTAATTTATGTCTAAGATTTTCAAATGTTCTTATGGTTAAGGGTTTCGTAAAAATGTTTGCAATTTGTTCTTTTGTGTCTACATACTCCACTTTCACTATTTTTTGCGTAACCTGATCTCTGAGGAAATGGTATTTGAATGGGATATGTTTGGTTTTAGAGTGCATTACAGGAATCTTAGAAATACTTATAGCACTAATATTATCATAGTTGATAGTGATTGGATGATCATATTTCACTTGTAAATATTCTAGGGTTTGTTTCATCCATATTACTTGTGTGCGGCAATATGCAACAGGAATGTATTCTAATTCTATTGTGGATAGTGATATAGATGTTTGTTTCTTAATTAGCCATGCCACTAGAAACTTTCCTAGGAAGAACGCTCCTGCACTAGTGCTTTTCCTATATTGGTATATGCATTCAAGGTAAGCTCTTTTGTTTTTGGATACCATAATCCAAAGTCTAGTTTATCTTGTAGATATCTGAATATCCTTTTCACTGTTTTTAAGTGAGTTTCTTTAGGTGTAGATTGAAACCTGCCCACTAGTCCTACAACCTGCATTATGTTAGATCTTGTTGTTGTTGCATAGAGAAGACCTCCAATCAGGGATCTATACATAGTTTGGTTTACTTTTTGTGAATCATCATCTAAGCTCAGTTTGCATCCTATGACCATAGGAGTGCTCATTGGTTTGCAGTCTTCCATTTGGAATTTCTTGAGAATTTGTTTAACATATTTACTTTGGCATATGAATATGCCTTTTTCTATTTGAGTAAATTGTAAACCTAAGAATAAAATTTTTTCACCTAGCATAGACATATCAAACTCTTTCTATATTTCTATGGAAAATTGTTTTCTTAGTATAATCAGATTACTTCCAAAGATTATATCATCCACATATACCACTACAACAATCATATTTTTTTCTTTAATTTTTATATATAGATTACTATCAATAGTTCCTCTCTTATGTCTTTATTGTTGTATATACTGATCAAGTCAAAAGAACCATGCTCTAGGGGCTTGTTTAGTACCATAAAGAGCCTTCTTCAACTTGCATACATAGTCTAGTTTTTCTTTCAATCTAAATCCTTCAGGTTATTCTGTGTAGACTTCTTCTTCTAAGGTTTCATTTAGGAATGTTGACTTGACATCCATCTCATATATTTTGTGTTAGAAAAATAGGATCGCGGAGCAATAAAATAAAATAAATGCGGAAGTAAAATGCAAAACATACACAATACAATAGATACACAGATATACGTGGTTAACCTAGTGTGGTCTACATCCACCAAATTTTTTTTCCAGGTCCTTCCTTTATTAATATCCAATAAATGAAGGGATACAACCTACAACACATCCATTGTAGCTTCCTTTTCTTTCTCTCACAGTCTCCTCTCTCATAATACAATGTTCGCAATGATACACAACTGCAATAAATTTCCCTCATAAAAGAGGGTTTCCTTCTAGGGAAAAAAACCCTAACATAACTTCTACCGTGAGATCTGCAACCTTATAATGAACGATCCAAATTTACTATGAAATTACAATATACATTTACAAGAAAAAATTTCCTCTAGGGCCCCATTTTCCCCCAGACCCTCGAGCCAAGGAGATTAGCCCCCTGGACCCCACAGGGGGGGGGGGAATCCCCCCCTAAAACCCCCCGTGTTGAGGAGTGTACAATTTTCTAGGGTGTATAGTCTTCATGGGTTATAAACACGACTGAAAACAAAGACCTATGAATCAGGAATATAATCAGGCTCCACAACCAACAATCTACCACTTGGATATTGATATCAAAAACTCCAATGCCATTGTCTCTTCTATACTACGATCCTTCTTGGACCTGAAAAATTTCTCATATTCACCTTCATGCTTTAAGAACAAATGAAACTGAGCAAGAACTCAGTTTCTCACCGGTTACTCCCTTTTTTAACATGTTTGCAGAATTCTGGATAGTATGTATATTTTCCAACTTCAAATTCCCATATTACAAGACAGATCATATGAAATGATACCTGAGTTGTATATTCTTAGTATTCAAATGGAAGGATGATTTATTTTCAAKATAAATGGCACTCTCACTGTCACAGCACAACCTATTATCTCCTTCTTATTTCACATTTCCTCCATAAACCTCTCTAACCAAATCATTTTTTACTAGACTCTGTAGCAAMAACATACCATGCTTCTGTTGTTTAAAGTGAAACAAACTTTTGCAGTTTTGAAATCCAACTTACTATTGTTCCACCTACAGTAAAAACATACCCTGTGGTGGTCCTCCTRCTACCTTTATCACCTATAATATATTAATCAACATATCCCTGTAGAAGAGTATTTGAACCTCCAAAACATAATGCATAAGTAGAAATACCTCTCAAATACCAGAGAATCCACTTTACTTCCTCCTAATGTTCTTTACCTGGATTGATCATATACCTTCTTACAACTCCCACTACATGTGCAATATCTGGTCTTGTGCAAACCATCACATACATCAAGTTGCCAACTGCTGATGAATAAGAGAACTTGGACATGTATTCTATCTCCTCCCGTGTTTTGGGACACATTTCCTTAGTTAATTTGAAATGGGTGGCCAAAGGTGTACTTACTGGTTTTGTATTCCTCATTCTAAACCTCTCCAACACCTTTTCTATGTACTCACCCTGAGACAATGACAATTTGCGATTTTTCCTATCTCTTGTTATTCTCATACCACGGATTTTATTTGCATCACCCAAATCGTTCATCGCAAATGAACTAGATAATTTCTTCTTGAGCACATTTGTATACTGCATATTAGACCCTGCAACAAGAACATTGTCTACATACAATAGCGAGATAATATAACTTCCATTTTGTAGCCTTTTAAAATAAACACAATGATTAGAATAAGATCTACTATAACCTTGTTCTTTCATAAACCTATCAAAATTCAAATACCATTACCTTAGAGATTTATTTAGGTCACATAAGCTCTTCTTAAACCTGCATACCAAATTCCCCTTCCCTTTGACCTCATACCCATGTGGTTGTTGCATATAAATCTCTTCCTCCAAATTCCCATGGAGAAAATTTGTTTTTACATCTAACTGTTCAAGATGAAAATATTATACTGCCACAGGACTTAAAATAGTCGTAATTGAATTCATTTTAACAACAGGAGAACATATTTCATCAAAATCTATATATTTCTTTTGTGCAAACCCCTTTACAACAAGTCTAGCCTTGCACCATTTTTTCCCTCCATCTTCTTCCTTCAACTTGTAAACTCATTTATTCTGCAATGCTCTTTTTCCTGTAGGAAACTGAATCAAGTCCCAAGTCTGGTTATTTACCAAGGAATTAATTTCCTTATTCATGCCTTCCTCCCACTTCTTTTTATTGTCTACCTTCATTTCGTCTTCATAACATTTCGGTTCTCCAGAATCAGTCAAAAATAAAAAATACAATGAAGGAGAGTATCATTTGGGGGGTCTACTTAATGTGGTAGATCTTCTAACAACACTTGCAGGAGTTTGAGGTACTTATTTCTCCTATTGTTGTACATTTAAACTTTCTAGTACCTTTGGAAATTCTTTTCCAGTGATCTCATCAAGAACTGTGTATTCTAGTTTTTCTTTTTCTTATATATTTCCCTGCCACTGATCTTTGTACATGACCTTCTCATTGAATATGAGATATATACTCCTAATTATTTTTTGTTTTTCATAATCCCATAAGCGATAATGAAAATAATTAACACCATATCCAATAAAGGTACACTTCTTGGATTTTTCCTCAAGCTTTGTTCTATTTTCTTTATCAATATGGACAAATTCTTCACAACCGAAAGTATTCAAAAAATATTAGTTTACCTTTTTACATGTCCATGCCTCCTCTAGAATTACACCATTCAAAGAGATTGAAGGTCCTCTGTTTATTAAGTAAATAACAATATCTACAACATCTTCCCAGAACTATAAGAGAAACCCAAGATGCAATCTCATACACCTTGCATGCTCCATGATTGTCCTATTCATCCTTTCTGACACACCATTTTCTTTTGGTGTTCCTGAAACTATTTTCTCTCTGCGAATCCCATGGTATGAATAGTAATCATCAAACTCCTTGTTGCAATATTAACCTCCATTTTATGATCTGAGACACTTCAACCTTTTTCCTATCTCATTCTCAACCAAAGCTTAACATTTCTTAAAAGTATCAAAAACATCAGATTTTTATCGAATGCAATAAATCCATTTTTTTCTAGTCGCATTATCAATAAAAGTAACATAATAACCAGAGCCATGAAAATATGATACCTGAGTTGGTCCCCATACATCTGTATGCATAAGCTCTAACCTTTCACTCTTCTTTTATTTTCTAACTCTGAGAAATATGACTCTCTTCTTTTTTCCATAAACATAATGCTCACAGAAATCCAAATCAATTTTTTTAAGATCTGGAAACAAATTTATTTTGTGAAGTATATGCATCCCCTTCTCACTCATGTGTCCAAGCCTATGATTCAATAGTGTTGTATCAACTCCTATAGAAGTTAAATATATAGAAGAGTTAGTATTACCAGTACATAAATACAATGTACCTACCTTCTCTCCTTTTTCTATCACCAGTGATCCTTTGGTTACCTTCCACACCTTGTCTGCAAATATGGATATACAACCTTCACTTCCCAACTGCCCTGTTGAAATTAGATTTTCCTTAGATCTAGAACATGTCTTACCTCTTTCAAAAACCAATGGTTTCCATTCCTTTTCTTTATTTTTACCTTTCCCATTCCAAAATTTTTGCATAGTGCATCATCAACCAAATGAACCTGTCCAAAATCACCTTGAACATAATATATAAAATGTTTCTTATGGTGTGTGGCATGAAATGAAGCCCCTGAATCTACTATCCAAGACTTAGGAATATTATCTACAGAAAGAATCAAAGAAGCTTGTAACACATCACCTGTTACATTTGATTCTCGATTTTTCTCCTATTGTCCATCTCTTTGTTTCTTTAGAGCTTTGTAGTCTTTCTTTAGATTTCCTTTCTTCCCACAATTCTAACACTCTATCTTTACCAGTGTGGATTTGGGTCTTCCCTTCCTAGAATTCTCGTGGTTCCCTGAGCCCTTTCCTCTATCCTTTTCTCTTCCCCTGTTCTCCATGTTTAACGCATTACCTGATGTATCACCGTTCTTTTCCATCACATTTCCTCACTAAGGATAACACCAACAACATCATCAAATTTTAAAGTGTTTGAACTAGAGACAGAGTTACTTACAACCATGACCAAGTTGTTCTAGCTTTATAGCAATGAGCACAAGATTAGAATATCCCTAACCTCATCATAAAATTCTACTTTTACAGAACTTAGTTGATTAGTAACCATATTAAATTCATTTAAATGATCTACAACAAACCCACCTTCTGACATCTTCATATTAAATCATCTTTTCATTAGAAATACCTTATTGGATGCCAAGGGTTTTTCATATAGTTTATCCAATGCATCCATCAACTCCTTCGTTGTCTTTTATTTCAAAATATTGAAATACACCGATGCTTCCAGGCTCAGTCGTATCGTTCCTAGTGCCTTTCTTTCAAGAACCTCCCATTATTTGTCCTTCATGGCCGTCAGATTCTTTTCTATTCCACCCAATGGTAGGAATAGATCCTTTTGATATAAATAATCTTCCATCTACATCTTCCATAACTAGTAGTTTTGGTTGTTAAATTTATTGACCCTAAACATTCCATCTTTTGCCATTTCTCCCACTTGAACCARGAACCCTCTTTTCTTGGGAGCTACATTTTTCTCTGATACCAGTTGTTATAAAAATAGGATTGTGGATAAAAAAAATAAAAAAAAACGCCCAAATAAAACATAGAATATACAAAATACAATAGAGACACAGATATATGTGGTTCACATAGTGTGGGCTACGTTCACCAGAGAAATTTGCTAGGTCCTTTCTTTTTTATTATCCAACAAATGAAGGGATATAAACTACAACACATCTATTGTAAATTCCTCTTATTTCTCTCATAGTCTCCTCTCTCATAATACAATGCTGGCAATGATACACAACCACAATACATTTCCGTCATAAAAGAGGGTTTCCTTCTAGGGAAAAAAACATTAACATAACTTCTATCATCAGATCTACAACCTTATAATGAACGACCCATATTTACTATGAAATTACAATATACATTTACAAGATAATTTTTCCTTCAGGGGATTCACCCCCGAACCCCCGTCGGGGGATCACTTTCCCCCAAACCTCGCAAAGGAAGAAAGCCCCCCTTGCAACCCCCCCATGTGGAGGAGTGTAAAATATTTCAAATGTCGTAAGAATTTTGATGGATTCTAATATTGCTATCGGGGAAACAGTTTCTCCAAATTCAATTCCTTCCACTTGGGCATATCCTTTGCATACTAGTCTGGCTCTATTTTTTTATGATCTGTCCATTTTCATTGATTTTATTTTTGAATATCCATTTGGTTCCTACAACATTTTTATCTTTAGGTCTTGGAACCATTTCCCAAGTCTGAATTTTCTCTATTTCATCAAGTTCTCCATTCATTTATTTTATCCAATCCTCACTTTTACTAGCTTCTGATTTTTTTTTAGGTTCTATTACAAAAATCATTTATTGTTCTTCATATAAGAGTTTCCTTCTTGTTTCTACTCCAACACTTTTGTGTCCTATGGATTGAATTTATGGATGATTCTTTTGAATCCTTTTTTATGGTTTTTTTGGCATGGGTGTCTCTTATTGAATGTTTTCTTCATTAGTGTATGGTTAATTATCTTGCAACTCTTCATCAATTTATTGATCTTGTGATTCACCATCTTCTTCATCATCATTGGTTCTTCTCCATTCATTCATTTTTGTTTCAATTTGAGATTTAATTTTTCTCAATTTTAGATCATATATTTTTACATTTTCACTTTCTACTATTTTTTGCAATCTTATATTATAGCATTTGTAGGTATTTTTGTTAGGTGAATATTCCAAAAATATACCTTCATCTGATCTAGAGTCAAATTTCCCTAGATTATCTTCATCCCTCTTGATGTAACACTTACTTCCAAATAATCTGAAATGTTTCACAAATGTTGGTTTTCCAAACCACAATTCATAAGGGGTTTTTGCATGGTTAGCTCTAATTTTTTCTCAGTTAAGTATGTGAACTTATGTGTATATTGCATCTCTCCAAAATTTGTCTGGAAGCTTGGCTTTATTCAACATATTTATTACAACCTCTTGAACATTTTTTTTTCCTCTACACAACTCCATTCTATTGAGGAGTTCTTGGAGATAAGAATTGTCCCTTGATTCTGTGATCTTTACAAAACTTATTGAATTCTTTAGAGGTAAATTACCCTCCATTATCTGATCTTAAACATTTTATTTTGAGATATGTTTCATTCTCTACATAAGTATTGAATGCTTTAAACTTTTCAAATGCCTCATATTTTTCTTTGAGAAAATATACCCAGGTAATCCTTGTGTAGCCATCAACGATCAACATGAAGTAGTGTTCCCATTGTATGCTTTTAGTCCTAGAGGGTCCACAGAGATCAGTGTAAACAAACTCCAAGGGTTTTTATGTAGAATGCTCTTTTGTCTTGAATCTGACTCTTTCCTTCTTTCCTAATTGACAGTGTTTGCAAACAATATTTGAGGTCTTGATGACTTTCGGCATGTCTTTTGTAGCTCCCTTTTTACTATATTTGATCATATTATCATAGCTCAAGTTTCCCATCCTTTTGTGCCACATCCAACTTTCATCTTCTTGACTCATATGACATTATTCTTCTTCCTTAACATCTAAGATATACACATTGCATGAGGTTCTTGGTGCAATTTCAACTAATTTTCTTGATCCTTATTCTCTTATTTCACATTTTTGGGAGTCAAAGATGATTATATGCCCTTGATCGCAAATTTGGCTTACACTTCAAAGATTGGGATTCAAATTTTCAACTAGTAACACATTTTCTGCTTTGTTTTTTTTGTTGCCCAGGGTGACTGTGCTTTTTCCAAGTATTTTAGTAGATACATTATCTCCAAATGTGACACTTCCTTTTTCCTTCTCTTTTAGTTTGATACATTTACTTTTATATCCTCTCATATGTTTGGAGCACCCACTATCAATGTACCATTGACACTTTTTGTCCTTGGCATACAGGCCTGCTTTGCATTTTGTATCTTCCATACTTTTTCCTTTTCATATTTTTCTTATCTTGAATGATAAAGGAAGTTGTTTTGTTGTTATCCTGCATTCATTGGTTTGATGACCATAATTGTTGCACTTCTTGCATAAAAAATTGAACATTTGTAATGGAGAGAATGAATTGTAACTTCTATTCTTCGGATTATTTTTGCTTCTTTTATATTTTTTATTATTTCTATGAATGTATGATTTTCCATAAGCATTGCAATGTACTGCTTTATGTCCAAAGTTATTGCAAGAGTAGAAATACCCAAGAAATATGTGTTGATATCTCTGAGGAGGAGTTCTTCTAGCCATTATATGCCATTTTTCTTCTTTCTCGTTTGTGGGAGGTGTAGACTTCAACTTATTATGAACAATCTTTAATGATCCCTTCTTCATCTTGTTATTTTCAATTTTCAAGGTTCTCTTAAGAGCATCTTCATAATTGATTTTCCTTTTGTCTATCTTATGTGTTGTAGAGGTTGATTTTTTATCATACCCAAGTCTTCTCTTATCATTTGGTGATCTTTGACTATTAAGAATGTCATCCAATATTTTTGAACTATTTTCAAATCTTGAGTGATTCTTTCCTTTCTCAAGTTCCTTTTTCAGAAGGACAATTTCATCTTCTCTCTTCTCACAGCCTTGTTGTTTTTCATTAACTTAATCAATTAATATCTCTTCTATTATTTTTGCCTCTTCGAGTTGAGTCTTAAATTACTGATGATTTGTCATTTTCCATGACTATTTTTTAGATTTATCATTGTCGTGATTTATGTGTTTCCTCAAATTATAGTAACTTTCCTTTTAATGACTTAATATTCTTTTTATATTGTCTGAGCTCTTCCAGAGCACTGAGAAATTATGCTTAAATATTTACTTCACCTTCCTCTTCATAGTATTCATTCATGCCAAAAGTATTTTTAGTAGGATTATCATGTTTCTTTATACCCATAAACAGATTCTCTGATTCTTCTTCTTCTTCTTCACTTTATTCAAATGAGTTGTTTTCTTCTTTGGTGTAGAAGATCTTCTTCTTTTTGTGGAATTTCTTCTTGTTTCTAGTTTTTCTCTTCTTGTACTCTTTGTAATTTTATTCACCATCAATTTCTTCTTTTTTTGGTTGGGGACATTTATTGGAAAAATGGCCAACTTTGCCACAGATAAAACATTTAAGACGTAGTTTTCCTTTGAATTTACGAGTTCCTTTCTTAAGTTTCTTCATGAAGTTTTTTATTTCTTCATCGGATATCTCTAATTGATCTTCATTGGACACCTGCTCTTGATTATTCTTGGATTTTCTTTCTTTCAAGGTTGCTTACCTTGTAGATGGCCTTTATTTCCCTGTCCTTATCTCATATTCTATGAGGATTCCATGAAGCTCATCCATAGTGAGTTTGTCAAGGTTGTATCTATCCTATAAGGTAGAGATATTGGCATCATATCTCGTAGGAAATGATATCAACACTTTCTTAACAATATATTTATCTTCTACCATTTCTCCCAATGCTCTGACTGAGTTGACTATCTCGTATACTCTTTGAATATTCAACAATATTTTATTCTTCCTTCATCTTTAGATTTTCAAACTATGATCTGCGTGTTGGAAGTTTGTCTTGTTTGACCTTTCCATATCCTTCATAAATAATTTTAAGTTTGTACCATAATTCTTCGGTTTATTTGTAGTGCATTACTTTTACAAATACATTTCTAGATAATCCACTTAAAACAGAATTAACAGCCCCTGAATTGCCATTGTATAACTTCTTTGCAACAACATCAGTTGGTGGGGAAGATGGTGCAGTGTATCCATCTTCTACATATTTCCAAATATCAAATCTAAGTTCCATCAAATGACTCTTCATCCTTATTCTCCAAAACACATAGTCATGTCATGTGAACAATGGTGTTATTTTGGATGGAATTTCTTGTTGTTGATTCATTAGATTATTCAATATCTACCTTCTAGGGGTTAGATTGTGATGAAGGATCCTTATCTGATACCACTTGTTAGAAATAATTAGAGAAGGGGGTGAATCAGTATTACCTTTTAAAAAAATTAGTAATTACTCTGTTATTTTAGTAATCACCACAATGGATCAGCAATGGATTTGTATTTAAAATCAATTATACAAATACTATTAATAAGAATTACAAAGTTTATAAACAATGATATGTGATTGTGAAGGAAAACAATCCTCTTTAGAGCACCAAATATTGGAGACATAAATCCCCTTCTTTTCTGAGCACCTACTCAAGGAACCTACAATTCCCTTCTTTTTCAAGCACCAAATTGAAAGGAGGCTCCAACCCCTTGTAATATTCAAGCACCAACTTGAAATGAGGCACCGAGCCCTAGATGAAGAACACATTATATTTAGGTGGTTTTTCGGCACATGGTTTCTTTGCCAATGGTTTTCTATTTCCGGTTAAGGAATTAGGGTTTTGGACTAATCTAGGTCATTGGGTTAGGATTTTGGATGTTGTTGGATCCTATATGTATTTTGTATTGTAAAAATTGTAACACAATGAATGAATATAAAATATGTTGGTTTTCCTGGTTTCGGTTTCCAAGGGAAAAATCTCTTTGTAATGTTTGTATTTTCCATTGTATATTTTTTGTTCTTTTTCTGAATATTTGTTTGCAGTAGATATTGTACAAGGTTAGAATATATACATTCTTCATTCCGATGGGTTTATGTATCTTACCAAATGGTGTTCATCACTGAACTATTGTGTCTCTTCGATGAATCAATGTGCCTCTTCATTAATAATAGGTTGTTATTGACATTAACTTAAATTGACCTGCAAATCCCCTTTAAATTAATTGAGTTTAGTTATTTCTTATGTCAATATTTCTTATGGAATGGTCTATCTGATAAACTCTTAAAAAAATATGGCTAAGACTATCACTTTCATCATTACACAACACCCTAGTTTCATCAAAACTCAGCTATCGTTGGATCATGATCATGATTCAATATTGATAGTTGATTTCCATGCCTAACTGTCTTGGGAACCTAGCCTCTTCCTTCAACCCATTTCCAGGGATTTTGACTTAGGGAAAAAATCGTGGCTTAAGTCATAATGGGGTTGTGTTTTCGTGTTTCAAAAACTTGTCGCAATGGTGTTGAATCTTTTGTCTCTCAGACCTTTGTCACAATGAATTGTGCCTCTTGCATATTAGAACTTCGTCTTAATGGGGCTACACCTCTCATCTCTTGAAAATTTGTCACAATGATAATGTGCCTTCTTGTGTCTCAGAACTTGTCCTAATGGGATGTGCCTCTTGTGTCTCGAAAACTTGTCACAACGATTTTGTACCTCCTATGTCTCTAAAATTGTCACAATGGGTTACACCTTCTTGTGTCTCAAAAGTTGTCGCAATGGGGATTTAATACTATTTCCATGTCACGCACAGTAGGAAACTCAACAATGTTGTTTTAATATTACTTCCATGTCTCATGCGGTAGGGGACTCAAAAATTTCATTTTCAATATTACTTCCATGTCACGCGTGATAGGTTATATGGATGAAGCATGCTACATCTATCACCATTGATATAGAATATTATTCAACGACTCGATCTATGCTCGATGTAACACTATTTTCTTATGAGCTTGTGTCTTGTGCGATATATGCATGATGCAACTCGTTTTCTCCTGAGCTTATGTTATCCGTGACCTTTGTGCGATGAAAAAATATTTATTCCTGAGCTTGTGTCATGCATGATATTTGAGCGATGCATCATTATTTTTCATAACTTATGTCCTATGCACTATTGATATCAATGACAACCAGACTTCCAACCCTCCGATCTCTTCATGATGCAATGTTATTTCTTTGAATTTGTGTCCTGCACAATCTCTATGCGATGCAACATTATTTATTTGAATTTTTGTCCTGCATAATCTCTACACGATGCAACACTATTTCTATAAACTTTTATCCTACGCACTATTGACATCAATGACAAACAAACTTCCAACAAGAAGCTACTAAAAGGGCCAAGGAATCACAACAAATAGTCTCATCCCAAACCATAAAAATATCCTTTATTCCTTGCCCCAAACCCAACCTTCCCTCCCCTCCTACCACTCCCCTAAAGTTCCAAAAATTGACTCAGGCCAAAATAGATGAACATCAACTTAAGGGTATTTTTTATAATTGTGATGACAAGTATTTTTCTAGGCTGAAGGGTAAGGAACTAGATATTTTTATGGCTATGAATGAGCATGTTTCTAAAGAAGAGAATGTGGATGTTTCCTATTTACCCAAGATACTCCCACTAGTT
>JASDQU010306435.1:7534-28294 GCA_032191745.1 Picea mariana | reverse complement strand
TTTTCCATTGATGTCAAAGGGGGAGAGAAATTGGGATCATGATGATATGGGGAGCATGAGTGTTGCCATCAATGACAAAGGGGGATATTGTTGGAAGATTGGTTGTTGTCATTGATGTCAACCCTAGTCATTGGTTTTGGACTACAAGATTGATGAACGTATTTGGACATGAAGGACAATGCACATGAAGATACAACACCCATGGATGAATAGTATACATAATTTTCTTTCCAGTGGTATGTGGGACGTCACATGGATCCTCATGATTGAGGAGAAATGAATTTTTGAAGATGGCAAAGTGAATTGAAGAAGGAAGTACATGTAGGCCCTAAAGATAATTAAAGAAAAGAATTACAAAATAAGAAAGTGTTAGGCCGGCCCTAATGTTAAAAGGAAGTGACATAAATGGTACAAATAAATATCGTTATACATTCATTTGAAATACAAGTCAAATTTCAGGGGAAATCAGAAGTAAAGAAGGCTAGATTTCAAGGGAGGATGAAGTCTTTTGGTGATGTGTTCTAAGGTATGTTATTTTCAAGTCATCTTACCATTTTCGCTATAATTTTTTTTCTATAACGATTAAGATGGTGAAATTGATATGGTATTGAGAATACATGTCAAGGTACCTATGTTAAAATTTTAAGCTCTTGATTCACTATAATTATGGAGATACACTCGGTGGAAGATAGGGTTTTTTACCAATCCCGAAGCTAGTCAATAAACAAGTGCTCCGGGTAAAACACTAATAACTTCTTCATAGAGAATACAAATGATGTGGGACCAATTTCATTCAAAATAGTACAGACTTTGGTTTCTTGTGTGAGAGTTTCATAATCTGATGTTAAATATTGAGTGCAGGGCATTCTGTACAAGTTTGGTCTCCTGAATAAACTAGAATTGAATAAGGTCTACCATTCTTTCTATAACTTCCTTTTGGGGAGGATTCAAGGAGTGAAACTTGGAGAAGTTTTAGAAAATACATTGAGTAATATTATCTATAGGATCAGAGTATTCCAAGAATTAAAGAATTGCAGAATTTGAAGAATTCTCATGAAGCATTATCAGGTTCTATGTGATGGTTAGTTGATGGTGATGATTTAATGTAAAGTNGCCACCTTTGGAAGTCATTACTTCCCTTGAACAATAACTATTGATTATTTCTCATATATTGTGCATGGTGTATTGTGGTGTATTGGTGTAACTCTTATAATATTGTTCATTTCTCATTGGATATAATTGAATGGTTTAAGTATAAATTGAAAAAGGTTTTAAATTGTACTTGATACTAATTCACCCCCATCTTAGTATCAACAACCTCTACTATCCTTTCTTTAAGATTTAAAACAATTATTTACATGTTTACTAAATCTTCTAGAGTTCTAATAAATAATTCCAAAAGTCAACTCTACACTTGGAACTCTATCCCCAATCTATCCAGAGTGATAGCCAACATTTTCAACTTAGAATATAATTAGAAATGACATTCTTTTAAATACTTGGGAATTCCTATTAGCCTAAAAACCCTTCTCTCTTCCTCCTCACATCCAATCCTAGACAAATTCAAATCCAAATTTACCCAATGGGGATCGTTTTTGTTAAAACCAATTGGAAGGATCGTGCTAATCAACTATGTTTTGAATGACCTTCCACTCTATCAATTATCGATTCTCCTAGCTCTTTCCTATTTTCAAACTCTTTTTCTAGGGAACTTTGACACTTTCTTTGGAAAGAGTGAAAATGTAACTCCAAGAGATTTCACTTGGTTAATTGGAACACTATTTGTTCCCCTAAAATTCATGGAGGTATTGGAATTAGGGATCCAACTATTATGAACAAATTCCTGGGAGACAAAATCATTTGGAGATTGATTACTGGCCGTAATGAACCATGGAAATCTATGTTGAACCAAAAATATTTTTCTGGCTCTCACTTGAGATTCCTTGATAACTTATCCCCCCCCCCTTGACTTGATCCCAAATATGGCACCTCCTTAAAGCCTCCCTCCTCCTTCTTTCCCAAAACCTCTCTTGTTTCCCCAACAATGGAAGGAACATAAATATCTAGCAAGACAAAATTCTGGGATACTCCCCCCTTGAGACTCTTCCCCATCTCTGAACCTTGAAAATTGGGTTGGAATCACAAAAAAATTTCTCTCTCTATGACATATCTTGTTGGGAAGATCAATTAGAAAGATGGAAGAATTCCAATCTTGGAAATACCCCCCTCTACCTTCAGCCCCTCGTAGTGTCTCTCCTCCAGAATTTAAAAGTTTTTTCCCCTCTTTTCCAAAATTCAATATATAGTAGAGGGTGGGAGGGAAAGGATACTCCTTCAAGCAAGGATACTATTGGGAGTTAAAAAAAGAGTGCCTACCCCCTTCTTCCAACAAGTGGGAATGTGTTTGGAATCTTCACATCCTTCCAAATATTAGTGCATTAGTTGGATTCTTAAACACCAGTGAGTGCTCACAAGGGAGGATCTGGTGAAAAGAGGAATTCAAGGCCCTTCAAGATGTGTCTTTATTTAGAAGACTTTGACTCCTCTCTTCATCTCTTTCTTATCTATCCTTTCACTAAAGAAGTTTGCAAACTTATTCTTCATGATATTTTCTTTCATACTCAATGCCCTCCCTTAGTAGAATACATGTTTTTTCATTGGCCACAAATTTATTGTGGCTAATTTGAAAGAAATCCTATCTTCAAAAGAATCTAGTCCACTTTTTTCTGCTAGAAAATTTGGTTAGCAAGGAACAAGGGTATTTTCTAGGATTTAAATTCCTCTCCAAAAAAAGTGGCTACAAAATATTTCACTACAAGGAAAATACTTTGTAGTGGAGGTTATAAAAGAGGTTTTTAGTGTTATAAAATAGGCAAAAATTGTAAAAAAAAAAAATTCCTTTAAAACATTTTTTTTTGGTAATAGATGTTTTTGTGAAGATTATAACAAAAATTCATTATAACCAAAAAAATATGGGTGGCCAGAGGTTTTAGCGGATGTTTTTCTAGGTGGTGTGCTTCATGGTGTATACATATCGATGTGTTCTCAAACTTAAAGAACCAATGCTTGCATTTCACTGAAAGCACCGAGGCAGTCAAAACAATATTGGGGCATCAGTGCTCTTCTAAATAATAACGCGCCATTTCTTTAATAATAACAATGCACCATTTGAATCTATGATTCCATGCACCGGTGCATTACAAGACAAATCAGACTGGTGCATGGAATTTAGAATGCATCGATGCGAAAGTCTGGTATAGAAACACTAGTGCGTCATTTTAATTAAACACACTGGAAGGGCAACTTATATTATTGTAATTGCTATTTCTAAAATAGTATTATGATCAGTGTCGGTTCATTGTATTACAACACCGGTGCTTTTTAGCATTAAACGCATCGGTGTTCATTTTCTATTTTTAGAAACATCAACCTATGGCAGTGAAATTCTTATTTTTTAATTCCATTGTTTATCAAAAAATTGACATATATTTTACAATACTATTCACAGAAATTAAATTTTGAGTAGTGCATTTGGATCTGATGTTTGGATTAATTTGTTATATCATCATATTTCACATATCTTCATTATAATATTTAATCATTCATATATTTAATAAACGATGTAACATTTCACAGCGACATTGGAAAACACAATAGAATAAAATAAAACATATTTTATTATATATGAATAAGAGACTCTTTTTCATACAAAATGGGACACTTATTGGTAATCCCTTGCCTTTCAATTGGGACACTATGTCCATTACATTAAACAAAATGTTTTATTTTCACAGACAATTATTTCAAAAAATACAACAACTTGCATTGATATCCAAATATATTGATCATCATTCTTCGTTGGAACTTTTGTCAGTGCTCGAGTTACTTCCATGACTTGGGTTATTTGGCCTCAATTTTTCCCTCTTCTTCAAGTTTCATCTACAAAAATAAAATAAAGTGTAATGAGTGTATCTACATTTGTGAGAATAATGAAAATTGAAACAAACCATATACATGAATGTAAATTGAAAAGAGATGTACCATAGAAAGAATTGAGTCCTAAATAATACACATTCTTTCAAAATTGAATCTCATGCCTTCTATCAACAACTCTTCTGTTGGCACATTTCCATACTTTGTTTCCTACAAGTTTTATACCCCATAATAAATCATAGATTTAATATAAAGGATTTTTTTGTTCCATTAATTATAAAATGAGAGAAGTAAAACAACATAGATACTTACAAATTCCACAATTAATTTTAGATATGCCAACATATACTCACAACCGATACTTAACCCAACATCAATCAATTCTTCTGATGGTTCTTGTTTGTATGTTAGCACCTGTTTGAAGACATTCAAGGATAACTATTTCAAAAAAACTTAAAATATACAAAAATGAAATCTTAAGTTGTTATAAGGAAATAACAATTACTCACAAGCATTGCTATCAACCCTTTTCTTCCTTATCGTCTTGTTTTATGTGTTGAATGGGTTCCATTTTGTTTTCTTTTCTGTAAGAAAACACTTGAAAAATAATATTTAATGATAAATTATTTATTTATATGTACCTAATAGAAAAATTCAATGATTTCATACATTTGAAGCACGTTGTTGTTGAGAATGGTGGTTATGTTTAGCCTTTTAATTATGTCCTCTCTGCAAACCTCTTTATCAAGTCATACGTGCTTGGGATATTGCAAACAAAGGGATGGGGGATTTGGGAAGAGGCGGTTGATGGGGTTTCTCTTCACGGATGAGGATTATATGTAAACATATATGAATGGAGACCTACCTTACTATGTCATTATCAGAGAGGGGTTTGACTATGGAAGGCACTCATGACTGAAATAAATAGGCGTGATTACTCCCAGAGAGAGTGTGCGAGTTTGAAAGAGATTCATATTTCGGGAAGCATTAATATTGGTAAGGAATACCCAATAACAAGTCTGCATAGTCTAGGGGAGTGACATTTCACAACACTTGATTACGAAAATGGGAACCAATAGCAAAGGTGACTGACACAAATAAGGATTGTTTTCCTTGGGTGACCCAACCAAGATGGTATAGGGCGAGGGTGAGGATGATAAGTAACCAATAGAGACAGTGCCTTGGAAGGGCTCCCTAGACCAAACTTATTTTACTAATGTTTTCCGTAATTATCTCAACTACTTGATCTTTAGTTTGGTAGTCGTAACAACTTGGTCGTTAATTTGGTGGTTTTGCGTAAAGAACATGGAAGAGTTTGGGGTGAGGTAAAGGGTGATTTATTAGTACAAGCTTAGGATCAGGTTCAATGGGATTATCCACATCTATCATGGGTTTAGGAGCACGTGGGAAATAAAGGGTAGGACAATCTATGTTGTTATGAGAGGACATCTTGTGAAAAGTGAAATATTTTCATCCTATGGGAGGTGGGGAGGGTGTATCACACGAGAGGGAACTGGAGTGGGAGGTGGGTGGGTTGGAGGGTGAAGAGATGGTTACCCAACTTCCTTTTAGTAACAAGATCATTTTGAAAGGAAAGTGTAATGGATGCACTAGCCACCAAGGAAACTTCACGATGGAGAGTAGGAAATTGACATGTACTCACTACCTTCACAAATTTCTATCATATTTTTGTATAGACTATATGAGTTCATGTACATGTAACGTGCATAAATCCCAAAATAATTTTCCAAATGTCAATTTTCCACTAATTTAACTATTTAATGTCAATGGTTCCACTAATATAATTGTTTAAATAATAAACAAAGGTTATTGCAGGTATCATTCATACTGGTAAGGAATACCCAATAGTTGGTCTGTACAGTCAAGAGGAGTGACATTTCACAACACTTGATTACGAAAATGGGGACCAATAGTGAAGGTGACTGATACAAATAAGGATTTTGTGCCTTCAGTGACCCAACCAACATGGTGAAGGGTGAGGAAGATAGGTAATCAATAGACAAATCCAACATCTTGGAAAAGGCTCTATAAACCAAACTATTTTGACTAATGTTATCCATAATTAGATAAAATACCTAATATTTACTTTGGTAGTTGTAATTACTTGGTCGTTAGTTTGGTGTTTGTGCATAAAGAACATGGAAAAAGTTGGGGTGAGGTAAAGGGTGAGTCATTAGTACAAGGTTAGAATTAGGTTCAATGGGATTATCCACATCAATCATGTCCACGGGAGGGGCTGCTAGCTAAAAAAATATATCTTTAGGAGTGTGTGGGCAATGAAGGGTAGAACAATCTATGATGCTATGAGAGGACATCTTGTGAAAAGTGTAATATTGTCATCCTATGTGAGGTGGGGAGGGTGTATCACACGAGAGGGAACTAGAGTGGGAGGTGGGTGGGTGGGTTAGAGGGTGAAGAGATTATTACCCAGCTTCATTTTGGGTAACAAGAGAATTTGAAAGGCAAGTGCATTTTGAAAGGAAAGTGTAAGGGATGCACTAGGCACCAAGATAACTTCATGGTGGAGATTAGAAAATTGACATGTACTCATTGCCTCTTTATAAATTTCTACCATATTTTTTTATAGTTTATATTAGTTCATGTACATGTAATGTGCATAAATTCCAAAATAATTATCCAAATGTCCGTGTTGCGACTAATTTAATTGTTTAATGTCCATTTTTCCACTAATTTAACTATTTAAATAAGATACAAAGCTTGTTGTAGGTAGCATCCATAGAACAAAAATTGCTCTAGTCTAAGTTTACAAATAAAAAAAAAAAATTTCATACACAAACACGTTCAGAACGAATCTACAATAACAAACAATTCCCAAAACAATACCCTAATAGAGATCAAACCACTAAGAGGTATTAGTAGTCGAGCAAAAAGATAAGACCCTTTATGTGTGATAACATTTTCCATTTTGACATTATGCCCTCCAAACAAGAGACCACCTCAACATTATCACAATAATACAACGATGTATTGAAAATTTCAAGACAATCTAAATAAGATAATTATTTAGCACTAAAGATGCAAAAGCGAGAAAAACTTGAAATATCACCATCATTGGGCGGTCACTTCAATGCCTTGGTGATTTTGAATGCATAAAAATAAATATCCATTATTTGTGTGGAAATAAAATGTTAGTGCTTCAAATGTCATTTGGCATGGTTGAGCATAATTCTTTGCTTCAATGCCATAATTCTGAAAAGGCCTCAATGCCTAATAGGTTCCTCCTAGGTTGAGATTGGAAACTCATAATTTAGTTAATTTGTATATTCTAACAAGTTGCCACATATTGTGAGAAATATGATAATAATGATTGACTATAATTCAAAGAAAAAAATGTAAAAGGAAAAAATAACATAAAGCTCGATCTATCATTTCAAAATGCAAACCATCACATATCCTTAAACAATAGTGATTATGTTGATTCTAGTATAGTCACCTAAATCCCACATAGACAAGCATCACATGGACCAAATTCCTATCTCAAAGGAATCTTGAAAAAACGTGATTCTTTTTTCTTTCAAATGGAAGAAACTACAATGATCCAAGTTTCCAAAGTGATCAAATATTTCAATAAAAAGAGAAAGTTTATGATAAGTTGAGCTCAGAATATAATGAGGAAGTCAGTTCATAAGTAACTACAATGAATCATTTTTCCCATACTCTTACATGACAAAGTAGTAACTTATACACATACACATATAGAGCATCCCCTATTTGAAGTCTATTATAAACAACAACATAGTCGCCCAAGATTTAAAAAAGTGCAGGATGATACCATCTGATGATGGAAATGAAACAATTTAGTAGTTGAAAATCAAGAATGAAAATCCATGAAACCTTTTATAGATGACCAATTAAAATGGTATATGGCAGATCATTGAACTTTTCTTCTAGTGGCTTCAATTCCAAAATTAGCACATAGAAATGACTTATTTTTTCCTCTTCAAAATTGTCTAATTTCCTCAACAAAATAACCTCTTTCACATACTAAAAATATTGATTGTATCAAACACACTCTGTGTAATATCAAAAATAATTACACCTTCAAAATCAAAACAAAAATCAAAAAATTATAACCAAGATTACTATAGGAAATTTGGTCAAATTTATCTACCAACTTAATTTTTAGTTTTTTCCCCGTTGACTATATTACATAAAAGCTATTGATTTCAATTAATATCTTCCATATAGATAATATTGAAATGCATGGCTTCATATTTCTTGTACTCATCTGTAGAGAAAGAATAAACCTATAATTGCAATAGTTGTTATAACCCATTACTCAACATGGGAGATATACCTAAAGAAAAGAATAGGCTTCCTGTGAAAATAAAAAAAGAATGATTCATACGTATTCTTCACCTTTGTTCCTCTTGTTGTTCCTACTCTTACAAGATTGATTCATACAATCTTGTAAAGGAACAAAAATTGTCATACAAAAAATATCAAGTCGACTTAGTGTATGGAATGTGAATACAATTGTAACATTCAAAGAAGTATAAAGAATGGTTGATGTATTTAAAGGAAAAGGACTCTCCAATAGATACACCTCAACTACCTAGTGAATGAAAAGGACTCGACCTAGATTAGCCTAAGAAGGAAATAGGTTGAACATCACATAGTTTGAGCGTCCAGTTTGATTAGATACCCATTGTCCATTAGAATACATTTTACCACAACCACAATTTTTCCAACACACAACATTCATTTAAAATTTATGCAGCATAGGGAAAAAAATCAATATAGAGAACCTCCAAAATAGAAATAAATCCTTGATTTTGTTTCTTCGCAACACTACATATTTTATAAACAAAATAATTTATAGAAAAAAGATGAAATATGTATCTATTGAATGTTGCAGACTAGGAAAACAGTTGAGACTAAGTGATTTCCACCCAAATGTAGGTATTCCATTGTGGAAACCACCCCCTAATCAAGCTATGATACCACCAGGGTGAAGTGGGAAAACAAAGATTATGAATTCACGGTAAATATTTCCATACCAATTTCGATATGAACCTGTGGTAAAACCTATATCCCTTTGATTTTTCCTTCTCCATGGTCTCTACCTTAGGAAATGACTCTCACCCACCCCTACCCCCTACTCCTCATGACGTTTCAGCCTTCTCAGCTTTGATATCCTCTCTAAGAAAAGAAGTAAAATTTCCCCCCTCCATGTTTGTTAAAATATCGACAAAATCCCAAAAGTGTAGGTTCATGAAAGCTCCTCCAGAAACATGGCTCTCAATCTAGCCAAAAATGGATTAATTGGGCAGTTCACATGTATTTGATCGTTTCCCAAATCAATGAATCTTTAGGTAGAAAAAAATTGGAATCCTCTGATCAAAGGAAACCTCTCTCACTCCTTCTTTGGATGAGGTTATTTTTTGTTTCTCTTTGAATCAAAGGAAGAAAGGGAATTAATCTTCAGAAGAGGCCCATACTTCATGGGCACTAGAGGCGTGTATCGCAAAAGGTGGACTCCATATTTCAACCATGAAAATGACATTCCCTCTACTGCTCAATTTTGTGTTCGTCTTCCTTACCTCTCTCTGGACTGTTGGAATGATGAGACAGTGAGATCTATTGGAAACACTCTTGTTAAGTACATAGATAGATGTTTCATACCTGCCCCTACTCTCCCTTGGGGCTACGTGACCTCCCGGTCTAGGATCAATCGACTTCGGGAGTTGAATCATCTCATAGGTTCGCACTGAACCTCTTCTATGTTCTCCACCGGTCAAAGTATTACTTTTCGGGTGTGAAATCCACTTTTCGGGAGTTTTTGAGTACCCATGGAGTCCTCCACATAACCTTGGTCAAAACCGTGGGCTTAAACCTTCATGCCCGCACACTTCAAAACATTGGGATTTGGGTGTTCTCAACACACCTGACTCCAAATCTGTCGAACCCTGGAGTCACGAATACACACATACTAGATCTGCAGTCCACACTCCTTTCACAACCAACAACTAAAATTTACTTCAGGACTCCAGCTTTGGGAATTTCGATTGTTCCAAATGCCTCTTTCCACCGAAGTGTTTTGTACCCAGAGTTATAGATCAATTACCACATGCCCTTCTTGATCAACAACTATGATCTACTTTGGGACTTCGGTGTTTGGGAGTTTGAATGCTCCAACTCCTTTTCTCCCCGAAGTACCTTTACCCAGAGTTACAGATCAAACGCCACGTGTCCTTCTCCAATGGATGGTTCCTATGGATTTCGACACTTCGAGACTTTTGTCCTTCGGGACTTCACTCCTTATTTTCCACTGAAGTTCTCTACCTTTGAAGTTATGAAGATAACACCACATGTCCACACAACCAATAGTCAAGGTTTTAGATTCTTACCTTTTGGAGCTTCAGATGACTTCTAGTCAACGACTCCTAGTTTCCCTTGCTCATTTCTCTGAAGTCCTTGATTTGTTGATGCATTTCCTTCTCTGATCGATGGCCATGATTTACTTTGACAGTTCAGGCTTCGGGAGTTTTGGATTCACTACTCTCATTTTCGTCCAAAGTTATCTTCTCCCAGAGTACACAGATCTTCGCCACGTGTCCTTCCTAGATTCAATGGTCCAGATCTACTCCTTTCTTCATGACTTTGTGAAGTTTGCACTCTTCTCTTCACAAAACTTCCATAGTTATTACCTCCCAGACTCTCTAATCTATTGCCACGTACCCTCCTCTAGATCTACAGTCCAAATGGACTTCGGCAATTCGAGCTTTGGGAGATTTAACTCTGTGACAAATGAAAAATGTTGAATACACGAATTCTAAAAGAATCCATAGTTTAAACTTCTCGCACCTTCTTGATATCTAACGGTTTCCAATGATCCTGACTTCCTCCGAAGGGATCTTAACTGTCAATCCTAGAAATTCAAGATATTTCCCCTTCTGATGAATCTTTGTTGTTATCTCCCCTGAGCTTGAATATGATGGACTCCTTGCGATCCTAGAACCTTTGACAAAGTTCAAACTTAGAGATTTCTTCAAAATAAATATTACTATGCACTCCTTGTGCTCCACAGTCCTGATCTCTCAACACTTAGTCGATTCTTGACCCTGTGCACTCCTTGCATACTCGGTCTAATTTTCTCGTTATCCCTCCTAAGCTTCTCTGAGTCAAATCTAGACTCTGTCAACACACACCTTGCAGACAGTATGCACTCCTTGCATCTGAGCTCTTAGAAGAGAAACAATTGAAACTTGTCCAATATTTCACATATTCATACATTCAAAAGTATAACTCATGCATTCATGAAACACAAAATAGAAGAGGACATTTAAGCAACAAAAACCCCATGCATTGGATCAATATCCATTTGTTATATTCATTCAAATGTAAATGTCTACAGATATGATAAACAACAACAAATAAATTCAAAAATGACTAAATCACAACAATCTCCTACTAATTTGTAGTAGCCTCATTTGGGTGTGCAATGCATCTACTTATACAAGAGGGATCCTAGGGTTACCTCTAATTAACTATATTATTGAAGTAAAAGATAACAACTACTTAAGCCCTCTTACATTAATGTATGAGACAGACAGATAAGAGAGAGAGCTCCATATCTGTGTCGAAATCAACTACATTAAAGGAATATTTGATCTCCCCCAATCTCACGCAATCGTTTGGCCTCCAAACATTTATATCTTCTTCAATTTTCAATCCGTTCAAAAATATTTACATGTTATGCCATATTTTAAAATTTTAAAATAATTCAAAAGGCACACTAGGGCATTGATTTGACTCTCCATGTGTGCTTTGCTGACGATGCTCATGCATCATACTCCTATGGACAAAAATTCATGGACTCTTGTCCATGAGCTCCTGCACTAACTTTCCATGCTTTTGGATATCAACTTCATTTGCCCAACTGGAATCTTCTATTGGATGTCCCTTCCACTTTACCAAGTATTCAAAATAGGTCTTTCTCCTGGTCCTCTTACCAATCCTCTGATCAGTGATCTTCTCTATATGTGGCTTCTCTGCTATAGGCATCTGCTTCTCCCATTTAATATATAGTTGGTCTTCTGATCTTTCTGTGTCATCTTCCATGTAAGGATACATGTTTGAAATGTTAAATATGGGTGATATACCCACATCCTTTGGAAATTCTATCTCATAATCATTGTTACCAAATCTTCTTAGGATTTTGCATGGTCCAATTTTCTTCATCTTTAGCTTGTTATATGTCCCACTTGGGAACCTTTCCTTCCTCAAGTGTGCTAAAACTTGATATCCCACTTCAAATTGAAGTTATCTCCTATGATGATCAACTCTGTTTTTATACTTTCTGCTAATGTTCTGCAACTTCTCCTTGATCTTATTATGAAGCTTCTGCATTTCTGCAGTGAAGTCTTCTGCTCCAACACTTATGAATTCACTCTGCTCTAGATCTCTCAATTATGATACTCCTCTTGGATTCATTCTGTACACTATCTGGAATGGACTCTTTCCCGTACTTATGTTAACTGAGTCATTGTATGCAAACTCTGCTTGTGATAGAAATTGATCCCACTGGCTATTATGTTTAGTGACCAAACTCCTCAGCAAATCTCCTAAACCCTGATTTAACACCTCAGTCTATCCATCCGTTTGAGGTTGATATGTTGAAATAAAATATAGTTCTTTTCCCAGCTTCTTCCATAATTTTCTCTAGAAATGACCAAAAAAAATTGTGTCCCTATCTGAGACAATACTCCTGGGCAATCCATGAAGTCTCGTAACTTCTTTGAAAAACAAATTTTCAATAAGTGTAGCATCAATAGTCTTCTCACATGGGATAAAGTGTGCCATATTTGAGAATCTATCAACTACAAAAAATATAGAATCACTTCCCCTTTGGTTTCTTGGAAATCCCAAGACAAAATCCATGCTTATTACATCCCAAGGCCTATCCAGAATAGGCAATGGCTGATACACTCCAGTGTTCTATTTCTTTCCTTTTAAATACTGGAAAATCTTACATTTTTTTACAAACTTCTTCACCTTTGCTCTCATACCTGGCCAATAGTATGAACTATTCAACTGTGCAAATGTCTTTTCATGGCCTGAATGTTCTGCTAGTCCTCCATTATGTTTTTCCTTTAGAAGATTTTCTCTCATTGAACGCTTTGGTATGCACAATTGGAAACCTTTAAACAAAAATCCATCTTGAATCATATACTCTGCCCACTGACTCATGTCTCTGATCACATGATCCACACATGCTTCATATGCTTCTTTAAAATTTGGATCATCATAATACATCTCTTGAAGGTGTTCAAACCCTAAGGTCTTCACTTGGAATTCCTGCAGAATCAAACATCTCCTGCTCAATGCATCAACAACTTTGTTAGCATTACCAGAAATATGTTTAATGACAAAAGTGAAATTTTGCATAAAATATATCCACTTAGCATGTCTTTGATTTAACTTCTCCTATCTGTTTATGAATTGTAAAGCCTCATTATCACTATACAAAACAAATTCTTTTAGAACAAGGTAGTGCCTCCATTTATTCAAGGCTTGAATTATTGCATAAAATTCCTTATCATATGTGGAGTAATTCTTCCTAGTGTCATTCATCTTCTCACTGAAATATGCAACATGCCTATTATCTTGACTCAATATTGCTCCAATTGCAACTCCACTAGCATCACACCTTACTTGAAATGTCTTCCTGAAATTTGGCAAGACCAGAATTGGTTGTTTTGTTATCTTCTCCTTCAATATCTTGAAACTTTTCTCAACCTCCTATGTCCACTTAAAGGACTTGTGCCACTTCTTCACTGTATCTAATATTGGTGCACAAATTCCACTGAAATTTGTAATGAACTTCCTATACAAACCTGCTAATCCATGGAATTTTCTCACCTCAAATATGCTTCTTGGTGATGGCCATTCCTTGATTTCTCTCACCTTTTATGGATCCATATTCAATTCATTTGAAGAGATCAAAAAACCCAAATAAATGAGTTATGTCTTCACAAAAGAGGACTTCTTCAGATTTATCAACAGCTTCTCCTACTACAGTCTTCTCATCACTAATGTCAGATGTCTCAAATTATCTTCTTCAGTTTTAATGAAGACCAATATATCATCTAGATATACAATCACAAACTTACCAATGAAATCTTTCAATACCTCATTCATCAATATCATAAAAGTACTTTGGGCATTTGTCAAGCCAAATGGCATAACAAAACACTCATACAACCCGTCATTTGTCTTGAAGGTTATTTTCCACTCATCACTTTCTCTCATCCTTATCTGGTGATATCCACTTTTCAAATCTATCTTTGAAAAAAAAATTAGTCCCCTTAAACAATCCATTAAGTCATCCATCCTTGGAAAAGGAAATCTGTACATGATGGTGATCTTGTTTATGGCTCTTGAGTCTATGCACATTCTCCATCCTCCATCCTTCTTCGAGCTCAACACAGTTGGTACTACGCATGGAGTTAAGCTTTCTCTAACAAAACCCTTGTCTAATAAATATTGGACTTGTCTCTTTACCTCCTCATTTTCTTGAGGTGTCAATCTGTATGTTTCTTTGTTCGATAGACTTGCTCCTGATATTAGATCAATGTGATGGTTGATACTTCTGATGGGTGGCAATGAATCAGGTAACTCATCCACTACTATGTCAGAAAAATTCTCCAACATCTCCTGAACTTCCTTAGGAAAATAATCCATAGAAGTATTTGTAAGGACAACTCTAGGTTTCCTCACCACATGAAATTTCATCTCTTTTCCTTCTTAACTTTAGTCAAGAGTTACTTCCCACTCACAAGAAGTATACTTGTGTTGGCTTCTTCCTTTACTTTCTTCTCCTCTATTGGAAGCAACATGTATGTCCTACGATTCTTCTCCAAAGTATAAGTATTTTTTCTCCCATCATGAATGACATTTCTGTCAAAATACCATGGTCTCCCCAAAAAAACATGACATGCATCCATGGGAATCACATCACACAGAATCTCATCTCTATATCCTCCTATTTTAAATTCAACAAGGCATTTTTTAGTTACCATTACCTAGTGTCCTTTCTGTAACCATGAGAATTTATATGGCTTTGGATGTGCAATTGTCTTCATCTCCAATTTATCCACTATATATGTGGATACTAAGTTATCATTTCTCCCATTGTCAAGTATCATTTTGCATACTCTATCCTTAGTCTTGCAAGCAATCCTGAACAAATTTTTCCTATGCATTGGTTTTTCAACCTCTAGCTCTGGTTTTAAGAGAACCTTCTTCAACATCAAATATCTTCCATCTTCTACACATTCTGCTTCAACATTCATCTTCTGTGCTTCTTAAATGTGAGCTTCACCTCCTTCTTTATTTTTCTCGACACATTCCCAAGACATGTGTCATGTCTTTCCACAGGCATAACACCTTACCCCTCCTCATCTTTATTTTCCTCTTCCTCTAGGAAAATCATTTCTTCCACCACTCTTTCTTCCTCAAGAACTTCCTCCTCTTTTTGAGTGACTATGTGGTTTTTTAGTCTCACCCTTTGGATTTTGTGCGTTGTCCTGGACAATTCCCTTACCTCTGTTTGGACTTCTACCTCTGCTTCGCTGGCTTTATTTTTTGGCCAAATTTTCTTCTACCTTCAGTGCAATATGATAAGCATCCTCCACTGTCCTCATTGTCATCATGTTGATTTCATCCTGGATCTCATACCTCAGGCCATTGATATACATAGAAAACTTCTCATCATCTCTCTCTTTCTTTCTAGTCTTGATGTCCAGTCTATAGAAATCCTCTGTGTACTCCTTCACTGTCATTCCTTTCTATCTCAGGTTCACAATTTCTTGAACATATTTATCTGATAGTCCTTAGGTATGAACTTAGCCTTCAGCTTGTCTACCATTCTATCCCAACTCTTAATTTTTTTCTTACCATTGCTTCCTCTGTCAGACTGCAATTCATCCCACCATAGCGTTGCATGTCATTTTAATCTGGTGACAACATGTCTCACCTTCTTCTCCTCATCGATGTCTTCATAGTTGAAATACTTATCCATTTCTCATATCCAATCAAGCAATTCTTCAACATCTTGATTTCCTTCATACATCGGGATGTCTATCTTTTCTCTTTCTCCCAATTTTACAACCACTTTCAGTAAGCGTTCCTCGACAACATCTTCCCCTGCAACTTCTTCAACTTATGTTTCTTCTCTTTCTGCATCACTGACGTCTCCATCATAAGGTTCTCTCCTTTGCATTGTCTCCATCGCATCCAACCTTGTGCAAATTTCTCTCATTTCCCTTTCTACAGCTTGATTTTTTGCAGGTGGCTCTATGCGTATTCTAGGTGGCATTGTGCTGACCTTTTCTCCACTCACACAGAGTACAATTTGAGCTCTTTAGGCTCTGATACCACTTGTTGCAGACCCCACCTACTCTCCCTCGGGGCTGTGAGACCTCCTGGTCTAGGATCGATCGACTTTGGGAACTGAATCAACTCAAAGGTTCGCATTGAACCTCTTATATGTTCTCCACAGGTCAAAGTCTTACTTTTCGGGTGCAAAATCCCCTTTTCGAGAGTTTCTGAGTACCCGCAGAATCCTCCACGTGACCCTGGTCAAAACTGTGGGCTTAAACCTTCATGCCTGCACACTTTGGAACCTTGGGATTTGGGTTTTCTCGACACACCTAACTCCAAATCTGTCGAACTCTGGACTCGCGAACACACACAGACTAGATCTACAGTCCACATGCCTTTCAAAACCAACAACTGAGATTTACTTTAGGACTCCAGCTTTGGGAGTTCTGAGTGTTCCAAATGCCTCTTTCCTCCGAAGTGTTCCGTACCTGGAGTTACAGATCAAGTGCCACGTGCCCTTCTTGATCAATGGATATGATATACTTCAAGACTTCAACATTCAGGAGTTCAAATGCTCCAAAGCCTTTTCTCCCTGAAGTACCTTTACCCAGAGTTACAAATCAAATGCCATGTGTCCTTCTCCAACAGATAGTTCCAATGGATTTCGGCACTTCGGCACTTCGGGACATTTGTTCTTCGAGACTTCACTCCTTATTTTCCCTCGAAGTGCTCTACCTCTGAAGTGATGGAGATAACACCATGTTTACACGCAACCAATAGTCAAGATTTTATCTTCTTACCTTTTGGAGCTTTGGATGACTTCCGGTCAATGGATCCTCCTTTCCCTTTCTCATTTCTCTAAAGTCCTCAATCTGTTGATGTGTGTCCTTCTCATATCGAAGACCATAATTTACTTCGACATTTCAAGATTTGGGAGTTTTGGCTTCACTACTCTCATTTTCTTCCAAAGTGATCTTCTCCTGAAGTACACGGACCTCCTCTGCATGTCCTTCCTAGATTCAACAGTCAAGATCTACTCCATTCTTCCCGAATTTGCAAATTTCACACTCTTCTCTTCGCAAATATTCTAGAGTTATTACCTCTCGGACTCTCCAATATGCTACCATGTACCCTCCTCTGGATCTACGGTCCAGATGTACTTCAACAGTTCAGGCTTCGGGATCATTAACTCCGTCACAAACACAAAATGTAGAATACACGAATTCCAAAAGAATCCAGAGTTTAACCTCCTCGCACCTTATCGATATCTAAAGGTTGTCAATGATATCGACTTCCTTCAAAGGAATATTAGTTGTCAGTCCTCAAACTTCAATATATTTCCCCTTCTGTTGAATTTTTTTCGCTATCTCCCCTGATCTTGACTCTGACACACTCCTTGCAATCCTGGAACCTTTGACAAAGTTTGGACTTAGATATCTCTTCAAAATAAATCTTACTAATCATTCTTTTCACCCCACAGTCCTGATCTCTTGAAACTTAGTCGATTATTTACCATGTGCACTCTTTGCACACTCGGTCTAAGTTTCTCGTTATCCCTCCTAATCTTCTTTGAGTCAAATCTAAACTCTATCAACGCACAACTTGTAAACAATATGCACTCCTTGTATCTGAGCTCTCAAAAGAGAAACAATTGAAACTTATCTAGTATTTCAAAGATTTATACATTCAACAATATAACTCATGCATTCATGAAACACAAAATAACAGAGGACATTTAAGAAACAACAACCCCACGCATTGGATCAATATCCCTTTGTTATATTCATTCAAATGTAAATGGCTACAACTATGATAAACAACAATAAATAAATTCAGCAACGACTAAATCACAACAATCTACTACTAATTTTGAGTAGCCTAATTTGGGTGTATAATGCATCTACTTATACAAGAGGGCTCCTAGGGTTCCCTCTGATTACCTATCTTATCAAAGTAAAATCTAACAACTACTTAATCCGTGTTACATTAAAGTCTAAGACAAACAGATAAGAGAGAAATCTCTATATCTGTGTCGAAATCAACTACATTAAAGGAATATTTGATCTCCCCTGATCTCACACAATCGTTCAACCTCCAAACATTTAGATCTTCTTCAATTTTAAATTCATTCAAAAATATTTAGAGGATACGCCATCTTTTAAAATTAAAAAAAAAATTCAAAAGGCACGCTAGGGAGCTGAGTTGTCTCTCCACATGTGCTTTGCTAACAATGCTCTTGCATCAATAGAGCATAACCAAAATAAGGAATCTGGGCTTATTTGCACATATGTGTTGAATTCGACCTAGAAAAAGGTCTCCCTGAAATGGTTCAACTCACTTTGGATAAATGGACTTATCTAAAATGAGAAGATTATGAACAACTCTCTTTCAAATTCAAGAACCTCCATGAGTATGGGCATTTTTCCAATAACTTCCTTAAACTAATGAAGCAACCTGAGCCCCAAGAGGGAAATGAAAAATGGAAAAAAACAAAGAAACGAAGGAAACCAGGAAAATCAGGAGCACAATCAAAGCAAGGCCAACCCACCTCAGCCTCCTCTCCAAACAAAGGTAAGGGTATTTATGACCTTGGAACTAGCTTGAATTGTTATGATCCCATTTATTTAAGTGAATATATTCCATTGGCATATTCGCTTATCACCCTAGAACAAAATCCCTCTCAATTCCTTCTTAAAATTCCCCCAGAGTATTTCCCCTACCCAGAAAGTGTCATCTCCTTTCCATCGAACCCATATAATTTTTCCCCATCCACAACCATCCCTCCCGTCATTCCCCCCAGAGGAAACCCCTATTTTAGAATCAATTTAATAATTGGAAAAGGACTCTTCAGTCAGTGAACTAGCCAAGGAAGTTGGTCAACATTCACATAATAAAAAAAAGGGAAATGGAAGAAAACAAATAAAAATAAAGGGGTATGTAGTCAACATTAGAAAGACTAGTTATAAAAGAAACAAGAGAAAAAAAAGGCCCTATAATTCAAAGTGAATCAAACCCTCCCAAAGGAGATATTCTTAAATCCTCTCATAAGTTATGAAAGTCCTCTCTTAGAACTATAGAGACCTCGGTAGCCCAACAAAATAGGGTATGGTAAAGTCCTTAATAAAAAAAAGAGAAATTGGAGGTTCTCTTATGCCAGAAAACAAAGATGCACGAAGAATAGATCATTCTCTATGTTAGCACTCTGTAATTTCTCAGGATGAAGAAGAAATGAGAAGAGGTAACTACAAAACCACTTTGTATTCAAGGATCTAGCCCTCCAAGACCCAGAGAGGGATCTCTCTATATGATTTAGTTTTGTTTGGATTGGATGTTAGGATAGTTATAACAGTAAAGGGTTTTTTGTTTTGTTTTAAATTGTTTGGTTGGAACAACAAGGGAAAAACCATTGGGCAATAGAGTCACAGTTCAGAATGGATCAAAACCAGGGCATAACAGGCTAATATTGTAGGGAAAGGTCAGAAAATCCACAAGATCTTCAAGATTTAATGCATGGGAAAGATGGAACATATTAAGAAATCCAATTAAAAATAGAGCAACTGAGAATTCTGAGTTTAATCTTCAGTGGAAAACACAGAAATTATTCCAAGAAAGTGACAAAGGGTACATTTAAACCAATTTTGTCCTTTTGTCTTCTTATAATAATTCAGAAGGTAGAAAAAAATATGGTAAACAGAAGAAAACAATTAACAGGGAGATTACTTCACCAATTAAACTGACAGAAGAATCTTGTGATGTTAACACTTTGTTACAGAAATTTGAGCCATGGAGGCTCTGTGAGTTTCTTTACAAAATTAGGTTCATCATTCAACAAGGTCCCAATTGATCAAACCTCTTCAAATTTAAATTATAACAATATATAGAAAAAATTATTCCCAGGATCAGGAAGTTAAATTCAACAACCTATCCAAAAATAGAAACAAATCCCTCAAAGTTCTGAACTACTTGCCATGAACAAAGGGTTAGACTGATAAAAATAGGGGTCAAATCAAACGCTTGTATTTCCCAAAATATGATAGTTGTGAGAAAAATGAAAGATTTTATTGTATATGATCCCATCTTGATTAAAAACCTCTCTCATTTTTTCCAAATTCATCTTTAGCTTTCCAAAACATCTATCGAAAAACATGACCAAAATAAGAAAAATGGAAGCCTAAAAAATAGTTCTCAGAGATGGATTTGATTCTATCAATTCCTGATAGATGTGAAAAAAATGAGAGAGGTTATTGAATTTCAGCCAGTGCGGAGAAAAACCTCTCTTGATTTTTCAAAATTCCTTCTGGTTTGCCCAGAAACGCTCTTTGAAGCAGACTGGTAAAAAACTTGTGAAAAGCGGTTTTTGGAGGAGGTAAAGTGGATTTTGGACCCCCATAGGGTGGTAAGTGGTATTAGGGGTGGGGTGGGGATCTGAAATCCCGTGGAGGTGAAAAGTATCCCATG
>JASDQU010306434.1:40772-58758 GCA_032191745.1 Picea mariana | reverse complement strand
ATAAAATAAAAAATGATAAGGAACAAAAGGCAGTTGCTAAGCAACCATGTTCTTCACTCCAAGAAGACCTCGCAATTGTGCAAGTTTATGCTCTTTGAATATTTTGTTGAAGATGTAGATGTCTGCATGGCTCTGATGAAGTATATGCATCATTTATATTTTCACACATATCCACTTTATCTTCTTGTAATGAATAATATCCAAATAAATTTTGGATGAATTTTTGTAAACCGTGCGGCCATTTCCAGAAAAATGCTAAAATTTTGTTGATTTTAAAACGATCATAACTTCACTTTCTGGACTCAGTTTCAGACGATTTTTTTTTAAAAATTGGATATTTTCCCAAGAGGAATTCAAATATCCAATTTGTTTTTGCAAATTTTTCTCATAAAATATCAGAATGACATCTGATGTGCACGGCTCCCTTTTTGTCTCCTGAGATCCATGCATGGTGCATGCAACAGTGTCTGCATGTGACTCCTAAGATGCATGCCATATATATTGGGCATGAATTTCAGAAAATAAATTTGAAATGGAGTAGACATCATCTTCAATTATTGGAATACAAATTTCTTCAAAAACGTTTGTAGAAGACTCTTCATAATAAGAGGCTTGATCCTCTGATGGCTTCTCTTCTAGCTCTATCTGTTCGACCTCCTACATGAAATCTTCACAATATTATTTATTCCTAAATAGATCCTCCAATATGGTCCATAATTAATTTGGAGTTGATCCTTGTGATTCTTCATATACTTGATGGAAAATTTCAAGAGAAACAAACATGTTGATACTTCTTATGGCCATATCTTGTCTATTGAGAAAGTCATTTTTCTCATCGACAGAATCAGGCTCTACTTCCATTGCCATAGTAATCTGGTACAAGCCTCTGCATCTAAGATGAAGCAGAACTTTTGGCTTCCATTCCAAATAGATATGAGGCGTGAGAAGTATTTCCGGTGAATAATCCATCTTTTTGTTGTCTTCAATCTTTTGTACCTGCAAAAAATGATTTGGTGTAGCTTTTTCTTAGCAATCCGTCGACTCTCATACCATGTAAATGTGTTGAACCTACACAGAATAGATCTAGCTAGAAAATACTACACACATTTGCAGAGAGAAATTGAGAAAGAAGAAGTAAGATAGAAAGAATGGAAGAATTCTCATTAACCGTATTCCACATTCAAAGAGTGAATAATTTACAATATATATAGGATACATGAGTAACTAATGAGCCTTAGTGGTTTTCTAGATTGATCTGGACACACACCAACAGTTACAAGAGTAAACTGCCACCTAGTCTAGTCTCTCAAGCAGTTATGGGAGTGAACTGCCACCTAGCTGAGTTAACTAGTCAACTAGTCTTCAATTAACTGACTGAACAAAGAGTAGTGAGTTGGTGATGATATCAATGTTACATGGTGACAAAACCAATGCAACATCTAAACTCAACTCAACTAGTCAAACTGAAGTTTCAACTGAAAGAGAATATTCTCCAGGTGGAATATTCTTCCCTAAAATATAGGAGACTGGATAATGACTAATTATGACTAATAAAAAAGGAACAACCTTAGGAAAAATAAATCCTAGGTGTGTGTGAAGTAACTCCAACAATGTGATTGCTTTGGTGTTGCTTGAAATCGTGCCACTTGTCCAACTGCCTGCATTACATCTAGTCTAGATGTTGTCACATATAGTAAGCTTCCAATCATTGACATGTACTTCCTTTGATCTGTAGACTTTGAATCAACATCTTTACTTAACTTGCAACTATTTTTCTTACGAGTACTGTCTAGTTTGCAATCTTTCATTCTGAAACTCTTTAGCATTTCTATGATATACTTTGTTTGAGAAATAAATATTCATTGGTTTCTTTGACATTTCTGAAAACCCAAAAAGAATGATAGTTCTCGAAGTAATAACATTTCAAAATCATTTTGCATATCCTTTGCAAATTTCTGGCTAAACCTATCATCGTCACTTCCAAAAATAATATCATCAACATAAACTTAAGTTAATAAAATACTATCTTGAGTTACCTTGATGTAGAGGTTGTTGTCTACATTTCCTTTCTCGAACCCTTGTTGTTGTAAGTATCTATCTAGTCTGGAATACAATGCTATGGGGGCCTGCTTGAGACCATAAAAGGCCTTATTTAATATCCAAACATAATATTCATTTTTTGATAAATAAATCCTTTTGGTTTCTCAATATAGACTTCTTCTTCTAGTTTTCCATTCAGAAAAGTTGATTTCATGTCCATCTGATACACTTTAATATTCTTTGAACATGCAGAAGTTAGTATCAATCTGATTTCTTCCATTCTGGAAACTAGGAAAAATGTCTCTTCAAAGTCGATACCTTCAACCTGTGTGTATCCTTTACATACCGGTCTAATTTTGTTCTTGGTAACATGTCCATCTTCATTCAATTTATTTCTGAAGACCCATTTTGTGTCGATCACATTCTTGTACCTTGGTCTTGGAACCAATTCCCAAGTGTCATTATTCTCTATCTTATCCAATTCTTCATCCATGGCCTTTATCAAGAATTCATTCTTGTTGGATTCTTCAAAACTATTTGGTTCAATTTAAGATTAGAGTGCTAGGTGCAATTGTTCTGGTGAATGGATTCTTCTTCTAGTCTCAACTCCTACATCTTTGTTCTCGATAATCTGATCTGTCAGATGATTCTTCTATATTTTTTTTCTAGGTGTCTTTGGAGGTAGTTGTTTTTCTTTCTCTTATAATTCTATTTGATCTTCTTCATCTTACCCTTTTTTTGCTTCTTCATCCTTTGCTTCTTCTCCATAAACCTGTTCCACTGACTCTTTTTCTTCTTCCTTTAATTTTCATCCACATGTCTCATCAATCGTTACATTGATGATTTCAACAACTTTTTTGAGCCTTATATTGTAACATTTGTATGCTTTCCTTGTACTTGAGTAACCAAAAATTACTCCCTTGTCTACACAAGAATCAAACTTTCCCATTTTTCCATATTCTCTTTTGATGTAGTATTTTCTTCCAAAGACTCCGAAGTACTTCACATTTGTTGGTATTCATTTCCATAGCTCGTAAGGAGTTTTTTCATTGTTGTTTCTGAGCATTACTCTATTTTGAATGTGAATTGTTGTATGCACTGCATGTGTCCAAAAAAAATCTATCATCTTGGAATCCATTAACATTGCTCGAGCCATTTCCTATACTATCATGTTCTTTCTTTCGACGACCCCATTCTTTTGAGGTGTTCTAGCAAAGGAGAATTTCTTTTTTATACCATGCTTGCTGTAGAAATCCATAAATTCCTTTGAAGTAAACTCTCCTCCATTATCATATCTCAAGAATTTGATTTTTGAATCCATTTTATTTTCAACCATTTCCTTGTATACCTTGAAGTTTTCAAATGCCTCTAACTTATTCTTGAGAAAAAAAAATTGTAGTCATTCTTGTATAATCATCAACCAATAACATAAAGTATTGTTCACCTCTTACACCCTTTGTTCTATTTGGTCAAACTAGATCAGTATGCACAATTTCCAGTGGTCTTTTCGTTGAGCATTCCTTTAATTTGAACATGGTATTTGTTTTCTTTCCTCATTGACAATGTTTGCATAAAGTGTTGGTTGGCTTCATGATCTAGGGAATTTCTCTGACTGCTTCCTTTTTTCTAACTTTGATGAGGTTATCGAAGTTTATGTGACCCATTCTTCTATTTCATAGCCAAACTTCATCTTCCTTCCCTAGACAACACTTTTCATTTCCAATTTCACTTAATACATATATGTTGCTTGAAGTTCTTATAGTTTTTTCAACCAATTTGCCTAAATTTGCTATTCTTATCTCACATTTTTGTGAATCGAACATAAGATTGTGACCTTGGTCACACATTTGAATTACACTTCGAAGATTATGTTTCATATCTTCCACTAGTAGAACATTTTCTTCCTTGGTATCCTTGTTTCCAATTCTGACTATGCCCTTTCCAAAGATTCTATTTGAGTCGTTGTTTCCAAAGGATATAGATCAACCTCTTTCTTTCTCAATGTTAGAAACATGTCTTCACCACTTGTCATGTGCTTTGAGCAACCACTGTCAACATACCAACCATGTTTCGTATGCTTAGCTTGTAGAGTGAGTGTGCATTCTTCATTGCTATATTGATTCTAATTTTTTATCTATGTTATCTTCTGAGGTTCTGTTGACATGCATATGTGAACATACCATCAACTGTGAGGGAAATCCAGATCCGAAGTTGTCTAAATAACCTAATTTGTTTGGGATGACTCACCCTGACAAGTTTTATGTCTCTGTTGGCCGATAAAGGGATCTAATCTAAACTATAAAATAAAATGACTAATTAATTATCTATTGTATATATATTTATGTTCTTTATATACAAAGTATAAAATATATAGATTGCATGATTTACAAGAAACCCTGGAAAAAAGATTTTACAAGATATCCAAATCTAAGGCAGAATGTAAACAGATCTAAGATATACTACTAATTTACTTTTACCTTTGAAACTAAAAGAAAAGAAAAGAGTGAAAGTAAATGATAATGTTTTGACTTAAATAAGCAAAGTATTTAAGTTTAAAGGTGAATCTACTTTCACAATGGAAATATAAATCAAATAATAAAAGAAGAAAAACTACCAACCTAAAACTGGCCAGTATTAAAAGGTAAACTGTGGTTGTTCCTTCATGTATTAAACTACTCCTGCAACCTGCCTATTAAGAGAAATCTATAGCAGAAAGTTGTATAATTCTAAGACTTTGAAAGTTCTAGGATAAAGCCACTTCAATTGACAATTCAAATCTCATTCATGATACAGAAAGGGAAACTTTTGTACAGCTGATATCAGGTGAAGATATAAGTGACAATTTGCAATAAGAACTAAATTTCAATTGGACAAATAGATCTTTGCAAACTCAAAATATATGAACAAACTCAATACAATTCAAGATTTACATCAGAATAATACAATCACTTGGAACTAAACAATTTGGGATCATGGACTATTAAAGATTGAAAGAATTAATTTATAAATGATAGCAATTAACCATGTATTGACAAAACAGACTAAAGCTAATTTTAATCAATTCATAATCAATTAATTTGAAGAATATGAACCATCACTCAAGATATCATAATGTAAACAACATTCTTTGACTTACAAGACGAAAGCCTTAAGTAAAGCATAATTCTATATTCCTAAAAAATGTTCAATAGTCCATCTCCCACAATTTTCACCCCCTTTGATATCAAAGCTAACTGAGTATTTAAACACCACAATGACCTACTTCTCATATCCACGGGATAGAGGTAAATCTTCAAAATATAGAGTATTTTTAAAACCAAATCCTAAATTGAGTTTCTAATAGTAATGTTAACAACTTATAAAATTTTGTTATAACAATTATTCAAAAATACATTCTTAATCATTTCAAATAGATCCTACTTTTAAAACATAAGTACTTCACAGTATTCATTAACCGAGCAGCACACATGACATCTTCCCGTTATTTTTGAGACCTGAAAATAAAATTAAAATCACATTAACTAAATTAAGACAAGCTACAAAATCTTTGATTATGTAGCTAGTCTAAAAACAATGCAACAACTAATGTTTAATAAAACAAATAAATAGAAATAAAACTATACATTTAGTTACCTGATTTAAACATTTGAAATAGAAGATTTGTGCATTTCCGATCCAATAATAGCATTGACATTTGTTGATTTTTTTAATAATAATGTCTCTAGATTTCCTGGGTTTTTTATTTTCCCAGGACACGCTTTGTTTCCTTCCAGACCTCAATTTTCGATTACCTCTTTGTTTGTGGCAACTCTAATCATTCTGGACAGAATGTGGCCTACCCTTTTATTATTGAAATCGACCCCAAATTATCCTAGATAGTTGAGAACTAGTTTCAATCTCCGAGAAAAGGTGAAATATTACAAAATTCTACAGAACCTTTACCTCAACAGAATTTCTAAGAAATTTATCTCTAGAAAATGGGGCATATCTATGAAATCTCTTTATTTATGAATAAATTTCTCGAGTTGACAGTAAATGACCCCATTTTGGAGATGGGTTTTTAACGTTTTTTGTCAAAAGATTCACCATTTTCCTAGAATCCATCCCGTAAAAATATGTTTTTTATGCCATTGTGGGTAAGTAAGGCCCGAGGGTCGTTCAATTCTTCCCTTACAACAAGGGACATAATATTAACAGAGATAAACCAGAAGATAGAGAAGCAGTTTTCATCAAGGGGACAACACTGTAAACATAACAGACCAAGCCCATAAGTAGCGAAGGAGGTTGAATGAACATACCTGATGATAAACAAACACTTGAGGGTTTGAGGATGCACTCTAAATCTTGATTACCTCCTGCAGACTAGAGGACAGATAGGTTTGAAACTAAGAAACCCATGTAAACCTCGCATCTTGCCACGAACTATTGACCCTATTTAGAGGACATTAACACAACACAGATTAATGATTCATTTGATAGCCGAAAGGTCAAGCCATAATAGGTAATCATCATTTAACATTAAGTCGTGATATGACAATGGTAAGTGTTGAAGGTTATGTTTAGACCACTTGGAGAGGGGAGGGTTTGATAGAACCATGTTTCATCAATTAATCAAGAATTTTAAACAAGGTTGTAGTTTAGGATTCACCCTCCAACTTAGCTTAAAATTTATTTAAATCATGCTTACACATTTCAAATCAAGTTTAGTTTTTAGGAAATGAATCATACTTAGGTTGTTGAACATAATTCATAGATATTCCATTAAAAACGTATTTCAAGGATCTTTTTATTCAAACCTTAGATTAGTTAAGGAAAACAAACAATAGTATTTAACTCTTGTAAAGGGATACTATCACAAGAGTTACATCAACGATTTGCAGGAAAAGAAGCCTCAATTTCATGCTTTACAGTCATGAAATGGAAGAGGTAAAATCATCAATAATTGACACAGATGTATTCTCATGAAAATGATAAGAATTCAAACAAGACTAATCAACACTAACAATCACACCTTTGTACAAAATAAAATCAGTCAATCTGACGCATATAGACATACTAGGCAGTGAGTATAAGAAGTGATTTTGTATTTCAAATGATAATGGAAAATAAGATGTTAGTTGGGAAGCCAATAGGTTCCTGTCTGTGACCATTGTTATTCTATTGTGATTCTCTAGGAGGGACGACCATTCTACAATCTTTGGCCATGTGTCCAAAGTTGTTGCACTTGTCGCATTCCACTTCAGTGCTAAATGATTCAAACATGTTGTAGCTTATTATTTGTGTTTCACTAGGCCTTCTTGGATAACCATTTTTTGTATGACTTTCAAAGTTGTTTATGTTCCTGCTATTAGCTCTGCAATTTATAGCTTTGTGTCCAAAATTATCGCATACATAGCATAAACCAAAAAAGATAGTTTGATAACTTTGAGTTGAAGATATTCTGAAAGGATTTACTCTTATGAATCCTTCTTCTTCCTAAGCCATGTTTGTTTCTAACTGTCGTTGATTCTGAAATCTGAATCTTCTCGGTGGAGGAGTGTCCCTATGATCTTCTTTGTAGAACTTCCTATCCCCTCTAACTGTTTCTGCATAGATTTTTGGATATGTTTCTTGATCTGTCATTTTGGAGCTTGATCCATTTCATATCTGATTGTATCCAAGTCCATGCTTTTCATGATTAGGTGTTTGACTGATGATAATGTCATCCAAAACTTTTGAGTTGTTCTGCATATTTTTCTATTGAATATCCTTTCTCAATGTGACAATCGTTGCTTCCAAATTTCCAATGATCTCGTCTCTTTCTTCTATTCATTCTTTGAGTGTTTCTTCAATTATTTTATCTTATTCTATTTGAACCTTCAATTCCATGATCATATTCTCTAGTTCTTGAGTGTCTTCTTTCTTGTCTAGTTCTACTTGGAGCTTCTTATTTTTCTTCTTTTCTCTTTTTATAAATTTTATAGCACTCAACATTTCTTCTCGGTAATCAATGTATGCCTCTTCATATTCTTCTTCGGTGTCTTGTTTATCAGAATATTCTATTGACATGAATAGAACTCTTTATGTCTCACTTTCACTGACTTCATCTTCATCTGATGAGGAGTTTTCTTCTTTGGTGCAAAAACTTTTCTTGAAGACTTTATTTTTGGTTATTTTGCCTTTATATGTTTATTTTCTATTTGAATCATCTTCATCATTTGTTTTTTTTTTTCTTATGAGGAAATTTGTTATAAAAATAACCAATACCATCACAATTAAAACAAATCAATGGAAGCTTACCTTTATATCTTTCACTGGTTCCCTTTTTCAATCTTCTGACAAAGTTGGCCACTTCTTCATCGTCTTCCGAGATGTCAATGTTGCTATTATATTCTTTTTCTTTTTTCTTTCCCTTTTTCTTTGACCTTTTGTATGATTTGAATGTTGTTTCTTTTATACTTGGATTTTCCTGTTCAGTTCTCATTTCATAGGTTGTGAAGATTCCATGTAGTTCATCCATGCTTATTGAGTCTAGATCGTATATTTCTTCTAGTGCTGAGATCTTAGGATCAAATCCTATTGGAAGAGATCTTAGTACCTTTCGAACAATTACAGATTCTTCAATTTTTTCTCCCAATCCTATGATTGCATTCACTGTTTCATCAACTTGTAAGAAGTAAGCTGTAATATTCTCATCTTCCTTCATCTTTCATTGTTTGAATTGACCTCCATATTTTTGAAGCTTTGTTGCTTTGACTTTTGAATCTCCTTCATAAATATTTTGAATTTTTTCCCAAATCTCTTTAGTGGAGCTACAATGTGTAACTTTGGTATATATCGAATCACAAAGACCATTAAGAAGTGCATTTGTGTATTTTGAATTATTTAGACTAAGTTTCTTTCCGTTTTAATTTTTTGGCGGAACTGTTGGTTCTTTGTATCCATCTATAGCTTATTTCCAAACTTGAAATCCCTATTCCTGTACATATGTTTTCATCCTTCTTCTCTAGAATGCATACTTTTGTCCATCAACTGTGGTATTCCATTTTGATACATATTGTTTCTCTCCATGATCTACCTTTTAGTGTTTAATCTGAATTCTGAAGGAACATGCTCTGATACTAATTGTTGGATTACTGAGAGGGGGGTGAATCAGTAATAGATATTTTTAATCCTTTTAACCACAGTATGCAAGCGTTATTTATCTGTATGATCAATATAGCATTATCATCCAATAAGTGTAGAGTAAATAAATCATGAACAAATGAACAATCATACACATACATAGTACACCATTATTTTTTTACGTGGAAACCCAATGCGGGAGAAAACCAACTTATTTTTATTTAAGAATTACATTCATTGGAAGCACCAACTTCCTTTTTTTTCTAGCTGCAACTAGAATGAGTCTCTGACCCCCTATTTTCAGGCTACAACCTGAGGGAAACTCCAACTCCCCAATTCTTTGACTACAACCAGAAGGAGGCTACAACCCCCTATGTTCTTCAGCTACAATTGGAAGGTGGCTACAACAACCTATCCATGCCTCGTCCAACCACCCTGAAATATAAGTGTCAAATGTAGAAACTGAATATGTCACTGTCACAACCTATTAAGTCAAATCTGTCACTGAGAAACCTATCACTATATACTCATCAACCAGTCGTATCTAATCAAATATACCTAAAACACTATACCATAAGTCTGTACCTCAAACCATGTGCTAGAAACTCATTGTTATACAACCTCTATCTGTACCAATAACTTCTGCAACAAACCTCAACCAAAATCCCTCAAACATGAACCAATACTAAACTTCAGTAGATCTGCCTCAGATCAACTCTACAACAAGCCATAAACATCCAAGAGGGCATCCAACATATTTACAAGGAAAAACATCAACCATATTCATAATTCAACACTACACATATGAAAACCATACATTTTTTCCTCTTGTAGTGTTTTGTTGCTGCGGTTTTTTTGTTGTTGTTTTTATGCCACACTTTTTTCTACCACGTTTTTTCAGTCGCGATTTTTATGTCGCACCTTTCCTGTCGCACTTTTTCTACCACAATTTTCCTATCACAATTTTTCTGCCACATGTTTCTCTATAAATAATACCTTCCCAAATAACCTTTCAAAAATAGATATTCAATGATATTCAATAGGTGGTAATGGGAGATCATTTCTCTCTTATTTATACTTCCATGTAGCTTCCTCAAGGACTTACCTTTTAACCAACTTAACCCACTTTCCCTCTTTTATGGCTAACCCACTTCTAACCACTTGTCCACTTCTAACTCACTTTGCTACAAATAGTAAATTCTCCACTTCTAGTTGCAACTAAATTATTTCAACTATTTTCTTATTGCAACAACTTAACCCATGACTAACTCCTAGTTTCACCCACTTGACTAGTAAACTTCTTCTAGGAGCTTCTAGAATTAATTTGACTTCTTTGGCCTTGTAAATAACTTATGAGGGTTCTCCACTTCACCAGGCCACAACTCTCTAATTGTGAGGAGTTATGTGATGTTTTGTGTATCACTGGAAATGGCATGAAATGCATTATCCATCTAGAATAGTCTTGCCTACAAATATATTAAACTTTGTACCATTATACATCAATCAAAATGAATTCCCTTAACCATATTGTTGGGGATACCTAAATTTTCTACTGGACTTGTTTCAAGGGTTGACATCAATGACAACCAACCCAATTAATCAACACCTATTTCAATATGATCTTTAAAACTAGAAGTTTTTTGTATGTTTTTTATTTTTTTGATGAATGTGCATGATTTCAACTATGTTGTATCCACTTCATGGTAAATAACTGAAATTCCTCCATTCAAAACAATTATTGGCAGCAGCATCCCATTTTTTTCATCAAACAAGATATTTCCTTCACTGCTCTTCAAAGGATCGGATTCATAATTATCACATATGGGTATATTAAGTTGATAAATTTGTTGTTGATTTTGGATTTCAATATCATCTCCTCCACTGATCTCTAATAAATTTGTTTTATAAATATAATATAATGGATCACTACTAAGGAGTTCCATCTATATCATTGTATAAATCTTCTCCTCATCATCAAGATATTGATTATAGATGGCTTGGTCTTTAAAAATTCCTGAAACTTGAACTTCAAAATCCTCCATTTCATGACATCCTTAGGAAATTGACTGCATAATAGCAGCTTTATCTATTTCAACCTTTGGAGAATAAATCTCATAATAACAAACAATGTTATAGATATTTGATATAATTTCAAATCTTTCTATAGAATTTTGATCAGTTTTTTTGTCATCGGAACAATCAATAAAAATTTCCTCTTGAACAAAAAAACTAGAGAAGATTTCACAAGGGGATGACTCTTCTTCCACTTGTTTAACATTAAATTCCTTCTCATCCATACTACTAGAGGGGACAACTAAATAATTATGCATATATAAATCAAACTCCTCACGACAACTTTCAAAAATCAAATAATTTGGGAAAAACCTTTTACAATGATCACTAAATGTTGTATGGAACTTTTTCAGGGAAGATATGCTAGCAGAAGGAAAGGATCAGTACCATTCACGAGCATCTACCTCTAATGAGTACATGAACATCTTCATTAATACATTCTCATGATGTATACCCAACTGATGCATGACTTCATGGAATTCAAGGAAATGATATGCAGGGTTATCATCTCTATCTTCACTAAATCTGGGCAAGTAATCATCCCACTCATCTATAGTAGGAACAACATTTGGAAAACCAGAAACAACATAGAAATTAAGAGGAGCAAACCTTTGAGCCAAGATGGATTCCATCTTAAAATATGAATTCTTGAAACTATGGAGTCACCACTGGATTCTTTAACCATGGAGTCGCCAGGTGAATGATATGTAGTTTGAATGTGTCTGGCTTTTTTTCACCATCAAAAACTAGATCTGGTCGTTTTCATTCTCCTAGGGAAAGATTTGACCCAGGTGGATATTGGTGGCCACCCACCTATTCCAACTGGCTCCTCTTGACAATTTCTTTTGTACTTATTTGTAATTGTGGGTTCTACACTTTCGTGGTTGTTTGAATCCCTACACATATTCTAGGTGGATACTGGTGGCCTCCCACCTAATCCAACTGGCTTATTTTGAATGTTTTCATGTCAACACATCCTTTTGTACTTCTAGGGTCATTTTGGGGCCCTAAACAGTGTTTTTTTTGGCTTGCCACAGTCAAACTATAAACAGTCATACTTTGATGGTATAATGTGTATTTATCAAAAAGACCTTTCCAATGGGCTATCACACGCCTAAAACGGAGGTCATATGAAAAAGTTACTACCCCAAGAAGTTGAGGTACCAAATCACCCATCAGGGCCCACATAACTTTTCATGTTTCATATCCTAGGGTTAGGTTTTTGGATGTCTAGGGTTTTGGCATTCATGAGTAATGTTAAAAAGTCCTTTGGAGCCTCATTATAATCATTCTGCTCAGAAGGATGCACGTAGAAGCCACATCTCTTATCAGATATAGCTACCACCATTCAAGCAAGTTGGTTTCATTTCTATAGTTTTACAATTTCAGCCTATTTCATTTATTCAATAGAAGATATTGTTCACTGGATATTTGTAATGTTCTCCATATCTAATTGTTTATTGTTTTCAATATATTAATCAATTTTCTCCACTCATAAATCTAGATCAGTGGTATCAGAGCGATCTACTCTTCATTTATTTTTCTTCATGCATGTCCCCAACAAGATCTAGGTACAACAATTTGGGACTCGAACCAGTCGATCCTTTGCAAGTTCGGTCATGCCGAGCCCAAAAAAAACATATGGGGGATGAAAAGAAAGATGATGGAGTAGGATATCCTTTTAAAATGTTGTTCGAGGAATCCCTTGTGTGACAAAGGAACGAAATGATGGACAACTTTGCATAGATCCTTCGACATTTGCCCACAGGAGAAGCATCTTCATCAAGCAGCCATGCAACCCCCTTCAAGGTACAACTAAATTTTGATATTCCATTATTTGAAGGACTGATAGATGTGGATGTTGTAGATAAGTGGTTGAATCTACTTGAAGGGTATTTTTCGTTCCACAATTTTTTCGATAGGGAAAAGATTACTTTTTCACTCCTCAAGGTCGTCCCCCATGTTAAGGACTAGTGGGATACTTACTCTGAGCAAAGGGCCATAGAGGAATATACAATATTTGTGGTCACCCCCACATGGAATTCCTTCCGATATGCCATTAAAGAATATTACTACCATGTTGGAAGCTATGAGGACCAGTACACCAGATGTACCACCCTGCATCAGGAAAGGGACCAGACAATACCAGATTTCAGCAATATTTTCCATACCCTACGCACCAAATTGGGAATCAAAGACTCTGAGTGACATTTGGTGCTCAAATACTATGGTTGTTTGCATATATAAATTCAAACAGAAATGGATTTTCTATACATCGCATCATTGGGTACGACTTATAGATATGTTGTCAAGATCGAGAAAACATTTAAGCAGAAGAGGCGAGAGTTTGTATCTGCAAAATCCTCACAGTCAAAGCAGGGAAAAGGCATCCCCAACCCACACAATAAGAGACAAATAAAATATGGTCACTCTCAAGAGAACCAGTCCAAGCTGCAACACAAGAAGGGTAATGAGAAGTGGAATAAGGACACGATAAAATGGTGTGAATACCATAAAAGCCCTTGGCACAACACTGAAAAATGTCACTCCAAGTAGTCACTCGTGGCTGAGATGAAAGCATTTAAGTCATAGGTTGATTCTGACTCTGAATCAAATCCAGAATGAGGGAAGCAGATAATCGATGTTGAACCCAGTGCCACTATCGCTACCACCAAAGTCCATCCAAGCAAACCAAAAGAACCAGAGGAAGGGAAATGCCTCTTTCACTCATAGATGTGGGTAAAGGGGGTTCCACTTCATTTCATTGTCGATAGCGACAATCAAAAGAACTTGATATCAGTAGAGGTCATCAATTGGTTGGACCTATCGATGACACCGCACCTGCATCCCTACACCATCGGCTAGCTTCACCAAGGAAGAGATCTTAGTGTCAGCCAATAGTGTCATCTTCTCTATGACATCAAGCCTTTCAAAGATGAGGTATTGTGTGATATTTCTCCCCTTGAATTTTGTGATGTTCTTTTAGGAAATCCATATATGTGGAAGCAACATGTTGTGTATGAGTCTAGACATCACAGTGTTATTATTACTTTGGGTAGACAATTGTACAGGATACCAAAGGTATCATCACCTACCGTTGTTTCTTTAATCTATGCTAAGCAATGCAGCAAGGTCATTTCACAGACCGACAAGTTCATATTCTTTGTGATCCATGCTCATAGTAAGCAGAAGGTCGTTGCCACATATATGGCCTCTACACAGAGGCTCTCTTTGTATCTGAAAAAAGTGGATGGGATCATGGAAGAGTACAGAGACATCTTCTCCTCACTCACTAGGGTATCGACGCACTGCCAAGTCAAGCATGGAAATGATGTAACCCTCGGTACACCTCTACCTAATGGACCAGTCTATCATCGTTTGTTGATGGAAAATGATGAAATCAAGCATCAGATCCAAGAGCTGCTTCAAAAGGGGAAAATCAAACCCATATCCTCCCCTTGTGGAAGCCTAATTGTACTGGTGCAGAAAAAAGACGGGACCTGGCAGCTTTGCATTGATTACAGATAATTAAACAAAATCATATTCAGGAACTGGTACCCAATTCCTAGAATTGATGACCTTCTTGACCAACTCAAGGGGGTTGAGTTCTTCAAAAATATTGACCTTAATTCTGGCTACCACCAGGTTCCCATCGAACCAAATGATGTATGGAAGACAACTTTGAAATCTAAAGAAGGTCTCTTCGAGTGGCTAGTCATGCCCTTTGGCTTAACCAATGCACCAGCCACTTTCATGAGGTTGATGGATGATGTATTGAGATCCTTCACCAACTCTTTTGTGGTGGTATATTTGGATGGCATCCTCATCTTCAAAAAAAATTGGGAGGAGCACATGTAGCATATTCAACCGGTTTTGAGCACTCTGCGGCAGGACAAGCTATATGCCAACTTGGGAAAATTCTCCTTTGGCATGAATAGGGTCCAATACTTGGGCTACATTGTTGATGAGCATGGGGTACATGTTTATCCATATAAGATCCAATTCATCCATGACTGGCCAACCCTGACCACACTAACCAAGATTCGAAGCTTCTTGGGACTGGCCAAATTCTATCGATGGTTCGTGTTGGGATTCTCCCATATTGAATGGGCCCTCAGCCAAGTGACCAAGGGCGCCAGCAGGGAAAATTTCATGTGGGGGAAGGAACAACAACAAGCATTTGATTATCTGAAGCATCACTTGTGCTCTAGTACTCTCCTTACCTGATCTGCAACAACTRTTTGAGATTGAGATCGATGCATTTAGCTATGTTGTTGGTGCAGTTCTCACTCGGCATGGTCATCTGATAGCATACCATAGTGAGACACTCTCAGATACTRTTTGTAAATACCCCACCTATGAGAAGGAAATGTATTTCATTTTACAAACCTRTCATCAATGGAAACATTACATTTTGGGAAAGAAGATAGCCATCCACACTGATCACAAGCCTCTGTAGTTCATACAGACACATGGGAATTTGTAGAATGACCTCCGTCAGAAGTGGTCCACCTACCTACAGTAGTTCAATATCAACATTAAATATAATATAGGGAGCMCAAATTGTGTTGTTGATTGCCTCATTCAACCTCCYGTGGTTGTATTCAGCACCATTCTCCATTCCTATGGACATGAGGCATCTGAGTGGCCCCAAATTTATCAGAAATATCCAGACTTCACCACCAACTATCATCTCTTGGGTACTTGAACAAATGTCACTAATTTTCACATTCATGATGGACTGTTATGCCATCTGGTCCATCTCTTTTTTCTTGCAAGCGAGCCTGCAAAGCTAATTTGGGAGGCTCACTATAGTCGAATGGTAGAACATTTTGGTGTGTAGAAAACTTTGGTCGTTCTACAGAAACATTTTTATAGGCCAAAAATTCGACAGGACGTCAGCAATTATATCAAATATTGCACTGCCTATGCCATTTCCAATCCATCCATCAAGAAGCAAGGATTATACACCCCTCTTCCTACTCCCAAGAAGTCTTTGGAATCCATCTTGATGGATTACATGTCTCACCTTCCATCCAGGAAGCAAGGCAATGATTATGTATTTGTGGTAGTTGATCATTTTTTGAAGATGGCCATCCTCACAGCCTACAAGATAACATTGCAACGACAGATACTACCAAGATCTTCATCAAACGCATGTGGGTCCATTTCGGGATACCACAAACCATCATCTTCGATTGGGACAACAGGTTCCTCAACACATTTTGGTCGATTATCTAGTCACTGTTGGACACCAAACTCACTAAATCCATTGCTTTCCACCCCCAAACCGATGATCAAACAGAGGTCATCAATCGGATGATTGTGCACATCCTACACATGTACAAATCCAAGCATCCACGTACATGGAATGAGAGTCTCCCCTATGTTCAACATAGTTACAAAAGGGCTCTCCATAGCTCCATTGGTCATAGCCCATTTCAGGTGGGACTGGGATTCCAACCCTTAGGTCCCATTAATGTTGCACTACTTCTTGCAACCACAAAGACAGAATCTTCCCATGTTCATTCTAAGACTCACAAAACCATGATAATGATTGAGTGGATTCAGCACATCTACCAACAGGTCCATGAGATTTTGTAGAAATCCAATGCTAAGTACAAGAAGTGCCATGATCAGCATAGGGTACCACACCATTTCCAGGTGGGAGACAAGGTCTTGTTACATTTTCAGAAAGAATGTCTTACAGGGCCCCATAGAAAGCTCCTCCCACTTCTCTATGGGGTTAAACTATCACCAACCAAGGCTCTAGGTAGCAATGCCTTTGAGCTCAACACTCTACCCTTCCTTGGCTTACACCCAATGTTTAATCTGGACCTCTGTTAGCCACATTTTCCACCATTATTGGACACCTAAGAGATTGGAGAACATTTAAAACCAACAGATCTCAACCCTAACCACATCTAACATGCATCCATTGATCAAATAGTGGACACACAGGTCAAGGGAAATCACCAGTAGAGGATCCAACTTTATAGGGTTGTCAAGGCAGGGCATCTCCTACACCAAGGCAAGAGGATCACTCGGGGAAATATTCAGTAGACGTTTCCTCACCTAATGGGGGAACTCAACACAATGGAGCTCATTTCTTTCTAAGGGGGGAGGACTGATCCAGGTGGATATTGGTGGCCACCCAACTATTCCAATTGGATCCTCTTGACAGTTTTTAGTTCATCACGCTCTTTTGTACTTCTTTGTAATTGTGGGTTCTACACTTTCAAGACTATCTGAATCCCTACACATCTTCCAGGTGGAGACTAGTAGCCACCCACCTAATCCAACTGGCTTATTTTGGATTTTTTTCATGTCAGCACATATTTATGTACTTCCATGGCCATTTTGGGGCCCTAAACAATATTTTTTTGCTTGCCACACTCAAGCTATAGATGGAGTCAAATTTTGATTGCCTAATGTGTATTTCTCTAAAATACCTTTCCAATGGGCTATCACGCGCCTAAAACAGAGGTCTTATGCAAAATTTACGACCTCGAGAAGTTGAGGTACCAAATTACCCCTCAGGGCCCACACAAGTTTTGTCGTTTCATATCCTAAGGTTAGGTTTTTGGATGTCTAGGGTTTTTTCATTCATGAGTAATGTTAAAAAGGCCTCTAGAGCCTCATTGTAATCATTTTTCTCGCACGTATGTGCGTAGCAGCCACATCTCTTCTCAGAGATAGTTACCACCATTCGATCAAGTTGTTTTCAATTCTGTAGTTTTACAGTTTCATCCTGTTTCATTTGTTCAAT
>JASDQU010306434.1:28895-40752 GCA_032191745.1 Picea mariana | reverse complement strand
TAAAACCAACAGATCTCAACCCTAACCACATCTAACATGCATCCATTGATCAAATAGTGGACACACAGGTCAAGGGAAATCACCAGTAGAGGATCCAACTTTATAGGGTTGTCAAGGCAGGGCATCTCCTACACCAAGGCAAGAGGATCACTCGGGGAAATATTCAGTAGACGTTTCCTCACCTAATGGGGGAACTCAACACAATGGAGCTCATTTCTTTCTAAGGGGGGAGGACTGATCCAGGTGGATATTGGTGGCCACCCAACTATTCCAATTGGATCCTCTTGACAGTTTTTAGTTCATCACGCTCTTTTGTACTTCTTTGTAATTGTGGGTTCTACACTTTCAAGACTATCTGAATCCCTACACATCTTCCAGGTGGAGACTAGTAGCCACCCACCTAATCCAACTGGCTTATTTTGGATTTTTTTCATGTCAGCACATATTTATGTACTTCCATGGCCATTTTGGGGCCCTAAACAATATTTTTTTGCTTGCCACACTCAAGCTATAGATGGAGTCAAATTTTGATTGCCTAATGTGTATTTCTCTAAAATACCTTTCCAATGGGCTATCACGCGCCTAAAACAGAGGTCTTATGCAAAATTTACGACCTCGAGAAGTTGAGGTACCAAATTACCCCTCAGGGCCCACACAAGTTTTGTCGTTTCATATCCTAAGGTTAGGTTTTTGGATGTCTAGGGTTTTTTCATTCATGAGTAATGTTAAAAAGGCCTCTAGAGCCTCATTGTAATCATTTTTCTCGCACGTATGTGCGTAGCAGCCACATCTCTTCTCAGAGATAGTTACCACCATTCGATCAAGTTGTTTTCAATTCTGTAGTTTTACAGTTTCATCCTGTTTCATTTGTTCAATAGAAGATATTATTCACTGGATATTTGTGTTTTTCTTTGTGTCTTTGTGTTTATTGTTTTCATTATGTTAATCATGTTGGACAACTGAGAGGGGGGGGTGAATCAATTGTTACTGAGATTAAACAATTATGCTCATTTTAAATTCATTACAGAACTCTCAATGATGATCACAATAATGCAGGGAAGTAAGTAATAGAACATTCAGCATCATTCACACATATGAGATACACAGAGACAAATATTTCCTGGGGAAACCCATAAAGGGTAAAAACCTCTTCTTCTTTATATGATAAGTAATCTTTACATTCTGTACATTATCATACATATGAGCTCCAACTCACTGTGAGGCTACAACCTCTGTTTTGCAAGCTGCAACTTGCTGAGAGCACCAACTCTCTATTTTCTCTTGCACCTACTAGAAGGAAGCACCAACTCCCTGGTTTCTCTAGCACCCACTAGAAGGATGCACCAACTCCCTGGTTTCTCTAGCACCCACTAGAAGGAAGCAACAACTCCCTAAGTGTTCCAGCACCAACTTCCAGTCACACAGGCACCAACCTGTATATCAGAGAACCAATGTTCTCCCTTGCACCACCCTACCACCCTAGTTTCTCTGGCTGCAACCAGATGGAATCTATAACTCCCTGTGTTCAAGCACCCACTTGAACCTCTGAGGACAACAGTCCTCCCTAGCACCTCCCTACCACCTTGAGATATAAATCTTTTCTACTGAAACTAATTACAGTGATATAATGTTCATCAATGGCTTACCAGTCTCATCACTGTTCTGCTACACTGCCCTGCTCTGTCTGCCTCTCTATCTTCCTACACACATGCCTTACACTTTCTATTCTTCTGCCTTTTATGCTCTGTGCACCATGTCCCTTCAATGCACCATTCCTCTTCTATGCATTTCAGCTATTGCACACTGCCTCCTTCTGCACGCCTGAATCACTCTCAACAACAACTCTCATCCCTTCTTTGTTCTACATTCTTATAGTCTCTGTGCACCTTGTGCATTCTATATCCGCAATGCTTTTGCATTCTCTCCCCATGTTAAGTGCTCTACCTGATCATCATTGCGACTCTTCAGCTACTCTGGTGGTTCAACCCATGCGTCCATCATCACTGGGTGTTATGTCGAGATTCCTTAGCCTCTCCAGCAGTCGAGACTCTTTGTCTTCTCTATCACAGTCGAGCTCATTCCCTCTATCGTAGTTCCAGGCTCCAATGGTATTACATCTATCAATAGCCTCTATGAACAGTCTTCATTCCACTGGAAGATGCCTCAAGACTCTTCATCTTCTCTGGAGATCACTCTGAAGTCTCTTTGAGTCCTCTGGCAAAAACCATTAGTCATTTCTAGAAGTTACACTATGAACCTCCAAGAAAACACATCGTAACTGATCGATTAACTGTGAAAAGCAACAGTATCCCTTCGATCAGATTTCCAAGTATCTAACACCGTTGGATTACAAGCACAAGGTCTCGCATTGATTTCACCATTTTGTCATTCCTGTGGTAAATTTTCTTGACACTCCATGCCGCGATCCAAAAAAACTCTGAAATGGACGTTGGTTCTTTGAGCTCTTCTCTACAGCTCTTTGACGATGTGACCACTGACGGAGACCAAGCACTTTCACAATTTCAGCATTCCATCATTTCGGCATTCCTGTGGTGAAGTTTCTTGACGCTCCATCTCGCGATCCCCGAAACTCTGAAATGGAGCTTGGTTCTTCGATCTCTTCTCTACAACTCTTCGATGATGTGACCACTGGCAATGACCAAGCACTTATCCATAAATCACTTTCACAATTTCTCATTTCACAACTTCGGGACTCATGTGATAAAGAGTCTCGACTCTTGACTCCTCCAACTCTCGGTATTCAAAACTCCAAAATGGACTCAAATCAAATTTTTGGTGTTTTGCATTTCACAACTTCGGGACTCCTGTGATGAAGAGTCTTGACTCTTGACTCCTCTAACTCCTGGTATCCGAAACTCCGAAATGGACTCAGATCAAATTTTTGGCATTTTGCATTTCACAACTTCGGGACTCCTGTGATGAAGAGTCTTGACTCTTGACTCCACCAACTCACAGTATCTGAAACTCTGAAATGGAGTCAGATCAACTTTTCAATGTTTCGCATTTCACAAATTTGGGACTCCTGTGATGAAGAGTCTCGACTCTTGACTCCTCCAACTCTCGATATCCAAAACTCCGAAATGGAGTCAGATCAACTTTTCGGCGTTTCGCATTTCGCAACTTCAAGACTCCTATGATGAAGAGTCTCGACTCTTGAATCCTCCAACTCTCAGTATCCGAAACTCTGAAATGGAGTCAGATCAACTTTTTGAAATTTCACATTTCGCAACTTCGAGACTCCTGTGATGGAGAGTCTTGACTCTTGACTCCTCCAACTCCTGGTAACTGAAACTCTGAAATGGAGTCAGATCAATGGATTTCGATGTTTCACATTTCGCCATTTCAAAATTCTTGACATGATTTTCCTTGACACCTCCAACTCCCGATATACAAAACCCCAAAATGTCGTGGTTTCACATTTCACAATTTCATCATTCTTGTCGTGAGTTGCTTCCTTGACTCTTGAAGTTTTCGCTTCTGATCTTGCCATGCAATCATCATTGTGCTGCTAGTCTTGATCTTTTCTATCAATGAAAAACACACATACTCTGCCTCTGTCTGAAAACATGCCAACAATCTCCCCCTTTGGCATTGATGGAAACCACTTGTAGAACATCCAACTATACCACTGTAGCATCCTTGAAATTACCACACTTTCTCCCCCTTTCACATCAATGTCAAAGAAGAAACATTGCTCCCCCTGAGCTCTACTCCCCCTATCAACTATGAGCAGCTTATAAATTCAACAGATATTCAAAATGTACTCCCCCTAACCAGGTGACCAGTTTAGACAAAAGAAGTTATAACCCCCAACTTTTGACGAAGATATCCAAAAGAGGTCGTTGCTAACGGTTTAGTAAAGATATCAGCAATTTGTTCTATGGAAGAAATATAATTCAGGAACAATTTTGTTTGTAACTTGTTCTCTGAGAAAATGGTATTTTATTGGAATATGCGTAGTCTTGGAATGAAGAACAGGATTCTTGGAGACACTACTGACACTGGTGTTATCACAGTGAATTGTAATCAGATCAGTATAGTTTACCTTCAAATCTGCAAGAGTTTGGATCATCCACAAAATCTGAGTGCAGCAAGTAGAAGCAACAATCTACTCTACTTCTGTAGGTGATAAGGAGATAGATCCTTGCTTTTTACTAAGCCATGCTACTAATGAGTCACCCAGAAAGAATGCTCCTCCACTGGTGCTTTTTCTCTCATCAACACAGTTTTCCTAATCTGCATCTGAATAAGCAGTTAACTGAAAATTCTAATTTCTGGGATACCACAGACCATAAGTCATTGTTCCTTTCAAGTATTTGAATATCCTTGTGACAGCTACCAAGTGACTTTGTTTAGGAGCTGACTGATAGTGACCTACCATTCCAACAACTTGCATTATATCAGGACGGGATGGTGTGATGTACAGAAGACTGCCTATCATTGATCGATATGTCCTTTGATCAACATCAGGTGAAATTTCATATTTACTGAGCTTGCAACCAACCACCATAGTTGTACTAATAGGAGAGGAATCCTCCATCTGAAATTTCTTCATTATCTCTTTCAAATTATTTTCTTGAGAGATAAATATTCCTGCAGAACTCTGATTTACTTGTAAACCAAGAAAATATGACAATTCTCCTATCATGGACATCTCAAACTCTGTTTTCATAGAGTTGGCAAACCACTAGACAGATGATTCATTAGTACAACCAAAAATAATATCATCTACATAAACCAAAACAACTAGTAAATTATCACCTTCAGACTTAATGTAGAGATTGTTGTCAACAATACCTTTCTTGAACCCTTTATCTTGTAAAAATATGTCCAGTCTATAATACCAAGCTCGTGGTGCTTGTTTCAGTCCATATAAGGCCTTCTTCAGCTTGCAAACACAATTAGGATTATCTGTCAATGAGAATCCTTCAGGTTGCTCCATATATACTTCTTCCTCTAGATCTCCATTAAGAAAAGATGACTTAACATTCATCTGATACACTTTAAATTTCTTATGGCATGAATAGGCAAGGAACATTCTAATGGCGTCCAATCTTGCCACTGGTGCTAAGGTTTCATCAAAATCTTGACCTTCAACTTGTGCATACCCTTTATAGACCAATCTGGCTTTATTTCTAACAACGTGTCCTTTTTCATTCATTTTATTTTTGAACACCCACTTGGAACCTATTACATTCTTGTCTTCGGGTCTAGGAACAAGCTCTCAAGTATTATTCTTCTCAATCTGATCAATATCTTCATTCATAGATTTAATCCAATCATCATGTTGGCTGGCTTCGTCAAAATTTTTTGGTTCAGTCATAGATAAAAAAGAAACATGAGATTGTTTTGAGTCTTTAATAAATTTCCTTCTTGTCTGAAATCCTTTATTTATATCTCCAATTATTTGATTTTCAGGATGATTCTTTCTAACAATTCTAAGAGGTGAGTTTGTTTCTTTCTATTTATTTATGTCAGCTTGAGTATTTGTATCTTCATCTGATTCAAATTCTTCTCTTTCTGATCCTTGGACCTGTTCATCTTTATTTTCAACTATATCTTATATTTTTGGTTCAACACTGCTTACATTTCTGACCGGGATTTCTTCATCAACTTTTATGTCTATACAATCAACCAGTTTATGCAGTCTCTTATTGTAACATCTGTATCCTTTACTGTTTGTAGCATAACCCAAGAAGATACCTTCATCAGCCATGTCATCATATTTTCCAATATTTTCATCATTGTTCTTGATATATCATTTACTCCCAAAGATTTTAAAATGCTTGATTGAAGCAGGTCTTCCAAACCATAGTTCATAAGGAGTCTTTTCACTGTGTGGCCTGAGATGAGATTTGATAAGGATATGAACAGCTGTATGAATTGCTTCCACCCAATATGTCTAAGGTATGTTCCTTTCATTCATCATTGATCTTGCCAATTGTTGTACTGATCTATTCTGCCTCTCAACAACTCCATTTTGTTGTGGAGTCCTTGGAATTGTGTACTCTCTTTTGATCCCATGTTTATCAAAGAACTCTTTGAAGTTCCATGAACTAAACTCTCCTCGTCTATCAGACCGTATTGCCTTTAATCTTTTTCCTGTTTGATTCTCAGTCAGAGCCTTAAACACATTGAGTTTTTCAAATGCTTCAGATTTTTCCTTCAAAAAGGCAACCCATGTTAGTCTAGAATAATCATCAATAATCAACATAAAATAATTTTCTTTTCATGTACCTTCTTTCCTTGATGGTCCACATAAATCCATATGTACTAACTGGAGAGGTTTTTATATTGAAGAAAAGTTTTTAGAATTCAACTGAGTGCAAGTAAGTTTTCCTATCTGGCAAGGTTAACAAATAGAGTCGTATGGCTTTGATATCTTCGGAAGATCTTTTACTGTCCCATTGTTTCTAAGATTGATTATATGATCAAAATTTAGGTGTCCAAGTCTCCTATGCCATATCCAACTTTCATCATATTTTCTTAAGTGGCATTCTTCTTTTTCTTCTTTTAACACATAGACATTGTTTTCTGTTCTTATCGCTTTTGCAACCAATTGTCCTGAACTCAAAGACTTTATTTTACAGTCTTTAGAAGTAAAAAAAACTTCAAATCCTTTGTCACAAACTTGACTGACACTAAGCAGATTACGTTTCAGACCTTCTACAAACAACACATCTTGAGCTTTCCCTTTGCCATTACTCAAACTTACCATTCCTTTACCTTTTATTTTTCCTGGTGCATCATTTTCAAAAGTTACATTCCCTGATTTGCTTTCACTTAGAGTTAGAAACTTAATTTTGTCCCCAGTCATATGTTTGGAACATCCACTATCAATATACCAGGGATTCTTTTCTCTTTGGGATGATAACACTAGTCTACACTTGTCATCTTCTTTCTTCTTCCAAATCTTGAAATTTTCAGCAGTAGGATTCGAATTTGGCTTAACATTCCTTGAGAGACAATCTGCAGCTTTATGTCCATAGTTATGACAAATGTAACATTCCGGTTCACTAAATAACAGATCATAACGATTTTTATGCTCATAACTATTGCTATGTTTCACCTGCATCCTTTTCCCAGTGATGGCCTTTCTAGCTAAGAGCTTTATCCTTGGATCTTCTTTGTATATCTTTAGGTGGCAATTTGCAGCTTTGTGGCCAAAGTTATAAAAGTTATAGCACTCAATCTCATTGTTCAATAGGTCAAAGTGATTGTTGTAAGGTTGTCTACTCATTGTTTGTTCATTATTTTTTGACCTCCTCAGTTGCGTCTCTCTAAAATTAATTTGACCATTTGCAATCTGTGATTGTTTGTTATTTGGTTGTCTCATTCTCTATTGTGGTAGATATTTATTCCTTGGGAATCTTAATTTCTCATGTCTAAGTCTTAAGGAACAATTTACAGCTTTGTGACCAAAGTTAGAACAATAGAAACAATATCCATAGAAAAAATCTTTGTACCCAGAACATGGTTGTCTTCTTTGAGCAGGTCCATTTCTTCCATGCTAATGATTTCCTTGAGCAAGGAGTGTATTATTTATTTTTTCTATGGATTCAGTTTTGGTACCTTTTTCTTTACTCCTCCTAGGTGGTTGATTATCTCCTTTTGCTTCTGCAGGTTTTTTGGGGTCATTAGTTGTAGATTTGAAAGACTTGATGGGTTCTTTGTTGCTTGGCTAACCACTACTTGATCCCTCTTCATAACCCAAACTTGTTTTCAACTTTGGATTCCTTTGCTGATTCAAAATGGTGTCTAATCCTTCTGAGGCTTTGATACTTGACAAATTCTGATGATACAAGGCTTGAAACTTCTCCAACTCTTTCCTAGTTTTCACTACTTCTTCTTATAGGGCTTCAGATCGTTTTCTTCTTTTCTGATAACTGTTGTTTCAGAATGTCCTCTATTTTATTTGCCTCTTCCAATTCCACTTTTAGCAAGGCAAAGTCTTCATCCGGCTATTTACTGTCTTTCTCGAACTGTATCAGCAATTGGTTTTGCTTTCTGTTCTTAATTCTGTGTTTGTCAATCTCTTCCAGTGCACTGATCAGTTCTCCTTCCATATCAACCACAGCTTCTTCATCATTATCATCACTACCTATGATTTTGTTATCATAATCCTCTTTGGCCATAAGCATGAAGTCATTTACCTTATCTTCACAGGAAGAGTCACTATCAGTGTCTTCTGAGGAGTCATCATTGTTTACACATAAACGTTTCTTTTTATCAAATCTTTTGGATTTGTGCTTCTCTTCACCTTCAGAAAACTGGTCCTTCTTCTTGTGTGGACACTTATTTGCAAAGTGGACTATCTTTCCACAGTTAAAACATTTGAATGGAAACTTGCCTTGGTACTTCCTTGATCCTTTCTTTAGTATTCTCACAAATTTTGCCTCAATATCATCTAAATCTGAATCAGTATTCTTGCCTACTTTAAAAGATGTTTATCTAGTAATGGATTTATCTTGGTTTATTCTCATTTCATATGCAGTTAAAGTTCCTAGGAGTTGATCAATGGACAGAGTTTTAAGATCATTTATTTCTTCTATTGCTAAGACTTTTGGATTAAATTTATCAAGCAAAGATCTTAAAATCTTCTAAACTAAAATTGATTCTTCAATCTTCTCACCAAGACCCTTCATGGCATTCACAAGTTCTTCAACTCTTAAAAAATACTTGCTAACTATTTCATCTTCATTCATCTTTAGTTGTTCAAACTTCAACCTAAATGTTTGAAGTTTGGCATGTTTTACTTTCTCATTTCCTTCATAGCTGCTAATAAGTTTATCCCACATTTCTTTGGAAGTTTGAAGATGCATAGGTTTACAAACTCGGCTTCTGCAAGTCCATTCAAGATAACATTCATTCCCTTAGCATTAAAGATAAATTCCGACTTATCATCCTTGGAAGCTAGCACAACAGGCTTTATGTATCCAGTCTCTACTAGATCCCAAACATTAGCACCTAAGGCCATTAGGTATGTTCTCATTTTAACCTTCCAAAAGGCAAAAATTGTTCCATCAAACAGAGGAGGCTTACTGGTTGAAGTCCCTTCATGACTTGTCATGTTTAAGCTTACAGATCTACCTTTAAATAAAAGGAACCCACTCTGATACCAATTGTTGGACAACTAAGAGGGGGGGGTGAATCAGTTGTTACCGAGCTTAAAAAATTATGCTCATGTTAAATTCATTACAGAACTCTCAATGATGATCACAATAATGCAAGGAAGTAAGCAATAGAACATTCAACACCATTCACACATATGAGATACATAGAGACAGATATTTTCTGAGGAAACCCATAAAGGGTAAAAACATCTTCTTCTTTATATGATAAGTAATATTTACATTATGTATATTATCATGCATATGATCTCCAACTCATTGTGAGGCTACAACCTCTTTTTTGCAAGCTGCAACTTGCTGAGAGCACCAACTCTCTGTTTTCTCTAGCACCTACTAGAAGGAAGCACCAACTCCCTAGTTTCTCTAGCACCCACTAGAAGGAAGCACCAACTCCCTAGTTTCTCTAGCACCCACTAGAAGGAAGCACCAACTCCCTAGTTTCTCTAGCACCCCCTAGAAGGAAGAAACAACCCCCTAAGTGTTCCAGCACCAACTAGATGGAAGCACCAACTTCCAGTCACATAAGCACCAACCTGTATATCAGAGAACCAATGATCTCCCTCCACCCTACCACCCTAGTTTCTCTGGCTGCAACCAGATGGAAGCTACAACTCCCTGTGTTCAAGCACCCACTTGAACCTCTGAGGAAAGCAGTCCTCCCTAGCACCTCCCAACCACCCTAAGATATAAATCTTTGCTATTGAAACTAATTACAGTGATATAACGTTCATCAATGGCTTACCAGTCTCATCATTGTTCTACTACACTACCCTGCTCTGTTTGCCTCACTATCTTCCTGCACACATGCCTTGCGCTTTCTATTCTTCTTCCTTTTATGCTCTATGCCCCATGTCCCTTCAATGCACCATTCCTCTTCTCTGCATTTCAGCTACCGCACACTACCTCCTTCTACATGCTTGAATCACTCTCAACAATAACTCTCATCTCTTCTTTGTTCTACATTCTTATAGTCTCTATGCACCTTGTGCATGCTATATCCGCAATGCCTCTGCATGCTCTCCCCATGACGAGTGCTCTGCCTGATCATCATTGTGACTCTTCAGCTTCTCTGGCAGTTCAAACCATGTGTCCATCATCACTGGGTGTTATGCTGAGATTCGTTAGCCTCTACAGCAGTCGAGACTCTTTGTCTTCTCTGTCACAGTCGATCTCATTCCCTCTGTCACAGTTCCAGGCTCCAATGGTCTTACATTTGTCAATAGCCTCTATGAACAGTATTCATTCCACTAGAATATGCCTCGAGACTCTTCATCTTCTCTGGCAATCACTCTAAAGTCTCTTTGAGTCCTCTAGCAGAAACCATCAGTCGTTTCTAGTAGTTACACTATGAACCTCCAAGAAAACGCATCGTAACTGGTCGATTAACTGTGAAGAGAAACAATAGACCTTCAATCATATTTCCAAGTATCTAACACCGTTGGATTACAAGCACAGGGTCTCGCGTTGATTTCGCCATTTCGCATTTCGACATTCCTGTGGTGAATTTTCTTGATGCTCCATGTCGCGATCCCCGAAACTCCGAAATGGAGCTTGGTTCTTTGAGCTCTTCTCTACATCTCTTTGACGATGTGACCACCGGTGATGACCAAGCGCTTATCCATAAAGTGCTTTCACAATTTCGCATTTCGGAATTTCAGCATTCCTGTGGTGAAGTTTCTTCACACTCCATGTCGCGATCCCCGAAACTCCGAAATGGATATTGGTTCTTTGAGCTCTTCTCTACAACTCTTTGACGATGTGACCACCAGCGGTGACCAAGTTCTTATCCATAAAGTTCTTTTGCAGTTTTTCATTTCGCAACTTCGGGACTCCTGTGATGAAGAGTCTCGACTCTTGACTCCTCCAACTCCCAGTATTCGAAACTCCGAAATGGAATCAGATCAACTTTTCAACGTTTATCATTTCAAAAATTCAGGACTCCTGTGATGAAGAGTCTCAACTCTTGACTCCTCCAACTCCTGGTATCCAAAACTTCGAAATGGAGTTAGATCAACTTTTCGGTGTTTCGCATTTCGCAACTTCGGGACTCTTATGATGAAGAGTCTCAACTCTTGACTCCTCCAACTCCCGGTATCCGAAACTCTGAAATGGAGTCAGATCAATTTTTCAGCATTTCACATTTCACAACTTCGAGACTCTTGTGATGAAGAGTCTCGACTCTTGACTCCTCCAACTCCCGATATCCGAAACTCTGAAATGGAGTTAGATCAACTTTTCAGTGTTTCGTATTTTGCAACTTCGGGACTCCTGTGATGGAGAGTCTCGACTCTTGACTCCTCCAACTCCCGGTATCTGAAACTTTGAAATGGATTCAGATCAATAGATTTCAGTGTTTCACATTTCTCTATTTCAGAATTCTTGACGTCAGTGTCCTTGACACCTCCAATTCCTGGTATCCGAAACCCCGAAATGTTGTGGTTTCGCATTTCGCAATTTCATCATTCTTGTCGTGAGTTGCTTCCTTGACTCCTGAAGTTTTCACTTCTGATCTTATCATGTGATCATCATTGCACTGCTGGTCTTGATCTTTGCCATCAATGAAAAACACGCATACTCTATCTCTGTCCAAAAACATACCAACAAATCAGTTCATTCCACTCATAAATTCGGATCAATATTACTTCATTACTCTGTTCCCCGACAACGATGCCAGAAGATGTTGGTCCTAATGTCTGTACGTGACT
>JASDQU010306434.1:16949-28875 GCA_032191745.1 Picea mariana | reverse complement strand
TGGTCTTGATCTTTGCCATCAATGAAAAACACGCATACTCTATCTCTGTCCAAAAACATACCAACAAATCAGTTCATTCCACTCATAAATTCGGATCAATATTACTTCATTACTCTGTTCCCCGACAACGATGCCAGAAGATGTTGGTCCTAATGTCTGTACGTGACTACTAAAGGGAAGATCTATGCCACCTCAAGTTTTGGAATGGTTTGATTTTGATAAATTAGGTTTATTGGTCAGTTGATGGGTGGGTTGATGGGTGGGTTTTTCAAGGATATAAGCCAGGTTGGACTAGCCAAACTATATCACTGCAGGTTCCCCTTATCTAGTGCCATGCATTTTGATAAATTCGTCCCTAACTATTGTTGAGATGGAAGAGAGGATTTTATCTTAGAGCATCGTGGTCTAGCTCGGGGGTGGCCAGCGGTAAATCTGTTAGGAGTGATTGAGCCTATGGTTGGGTGGAAACAAGAACCCCTTTCAGCAGTCGCATCACATTGTATGGTTATGATAAGTGTTTCCATACCTTATGCATTGGAATGGAATAATGGATGAATGCATGTATTTATCTATCTATATATGGTTTTTGTATTGAATGGTCAAGTTATGTATATGCACTTATCCTCTTTTGAACTTATGCTACTGATTATCATCTATGTGCCCAAACTTAGGCCTCGAGGTGGTGTGGGATGTAAACCTTTGGGATGACCGAGATAGAAATTATTGAGTCAACTTTTCATTTGAAGAGGATATCTCCTTCAGACTCCTTGTTGTGCGACCAGGATATCATGCCAAATTCCTTAGCAAATCCACGATGAGGAAGTTGTGTTTAACTCACGAGAGTTAGAAGGACCCATGTGACCAAGATCTAGGAACCCCATGCTAAGCATAAGGGAGATATGTCCTTTTGGCTTCAGAGCTTCAGAAGTCCAGGACTTTGGAGTATTTTCAGCCCTAATAGTCACAAACTGACCGAAGGTGATCGAGAGTTATGGTTACCTGTAAAGTCGACCGATGTTGGGCAGTTATCCTAGTGGTTAGATGAACCTGTCTTACAGACTAAACTATGATCCAACTCCCCATCGTGAAGTAGCGCAAGCCACTGATTGAGAATGTTTGGGGGTTCCCTCAGCCATTGGATCTACATCGAGATGAATTCGGTGAAGTTCCACTTCAAGAAAATGGATATGCTATAGCATCAAACTCCCTGAACATCGAGGTTACGAAGTAAAGGAGAGATATAGATTTGGGGGAGATCGTTAGGAACCCCACCCATCATCCAATCATTCAAGAGAAGGGACCAACACATGGTCCTTTAGCGCAGTCCTACTTCAAGAGAATGGAGTAGCAGTGAAGCCAAAATCCCCAAAGGTCAAAGTCACGAAGTAATGTGGACCATGGATCTAAGGATCCTTCGGGATCCCTCTCAACCGTTCGATCATGGGGACACATGTATCATGTCAAGAGCATGTGGGGGCCCACGTGTTGAGTGAAAATGTTTCCAGGTGTGGTGACCTCGTGGTATGTAAAGGGGACTTCGGTGCCACACAATCTTACCGGGGTTCTTTGGGATGATAGGTTTCCCTCTAGGAGTGACCCAACAATGGGACCCAAGGGACCCTTGAGCGTAAGTTATGAGTCATAGATCTCTAAGGTTACGTGAACACCCTCGAACTGGTAGATCTATGTCGAGGTCAACCTAATGTTGACGACTTTGGGAGGACAAGGGTGTTGTAATGTCAAAACCCCCGAAGGTCGAATTCACGAAGTAATGAGGACCATCAATCCTTGGATCCTTAGGGATCCCTCTTAGTCATTGATATATAAGGGGCGTGTGGCATTGGACCCTTTAGTCTGGAGACTGGGCACTCCGGGGGATTTGAGGTTTGCTGTGTCGATAAGCTCCAAAGCCTAAAGTGATGAGAACCGTTGATTCGAGGACACTTCAGGACCTTTCCTAACCATTAGATCTAGGTTGTGGTCAGCATGACGCTGACCAACTTCGAGAGAAAGGAGAATTTTACACCATGAAACCCACGAATGTCGAAGTTACGAAGCAACGGAGGTCGTTGATCCAAGGGTTATGTGGACCTACCTTGGCTACGAGATCGAAGGGCATGAGAGACGATCAGTCTGGAGTGACATGGCATAGTGACATCACCCAGGGTGATAGGGACCCAAGTTTGATGTGCCATGTGTCACCCAGATTYGTGCRTATCACATACACTATAGACCCATTGGAATGTGACATGTGTCACCCCTGGCCCCTTACATGTGTCATCCCCTGGTACGAGCCCGTCTATTCAAAGTGGTTGGTGAAGTGACCGRAACTCCGAGAGTCYGAGACTTCGGACTTCGGAGGATTTGGGGTGTATTATTGTAGAGAGACCAAAAGGCCCGAAGGCCAAAGCCATGTGGTAATCCTATGAGATTTTGAGACTCTRGGAGGTCTCGTGCATAGATAGTAAAGAGGCGTTCAATKCCAAAGTGTCTAAGTGTCGAAGTGTTGAATTCCTCTATAGCGGATATATTAGAAAGGGGTTGAGCCCRTCGTTGGTTTAGTAGGAGGATTTGATTTAAGAGGAAAACGAAATTATGATGTCCCACTCCTTAAAAGAGCATCAAGGGGTCAGGTGTGTTACAAATTGGTATCAGAGCATGGTCACAACACTTGGCCTGCTTGGGGTCATGAACGAGTCGCTTAAAAACCATATTCAAAGGAATTTTAATAGTGACACCCTATCTTACTTCTTTCCTAAAGAGTCTAGTTAAACTTTTACTAAAGAAAAGAATTAAACTTTCTATTGTGTGTGTATTTAAGAAATATGAATTGTGTCTTGTTCATAAACTAATAGACCATTGGCTACCAGTAAGTGTTTTTTCGGCACTCAAGGAGTCAGTAAATCGCAGAAAACTACAAGTATAAGGGATGGTGGCATTCCATGAAGTGGGGGATGGCTCCCACAATAGAGATGAATAATCTAACAAAAAGAGGGCGGTGGAAACCCCTCTGGATCTAGATGAAACTATAAGGAGACTCATGGCCGAATTATAGAGTTGAAATTCCGACAACGAGAAATTGATAAAGGAGCAAGAAAAAAAACGGAAATTAATGTAGTCTTGTTGTAGAGCTTATTCGATATACAGAGGGAGTTGCAGCATGGACCTGCAAACAGTCATGTGGACTGACGGCATACAAAGAGAAGTCAAATTCCACCTGAGATACGAAAACGTGGTCCCATATGTGGCCACACTAGAAGGAGTACCTCAAGGAAGTCCCAACCTAGAGGCAGGTGACACTTATCGGGAGAGTCCTCTAGAGAGGAAACTAGCAACTCCAAGGGATCTTCTAGTAGCAAAACTAGCTCACATTCTCAGAGGAAAGGAAAGAAGTGAAAGCATTCCAAAAGTCATGATCCTGAAGAGTTCAATAAATCCAAACCACCCTCTTTCGATGGAGATATTAAGAAAGGGGAAGAGATAAAAGCTTGGCTACTTAAGTTAAAGAAGTACTTCAGAGTCCATGACTACTCTGAAAAATCAAAGGCTTGAATAGCCATATTCAACATGAAAGGAAAGGATTCCATTTGGTGGGAAGACCTTAGGAATGTGAAAGGAATCCATGAGAAGGACTTGTCATGGAAATAGTTTAAGAAACATTTCAAGAAGAAGAATAGTTCGRGATTCAAGAAGAAGGGGTTTAAATCCTCAATATTTAAGAAATATGGGAAGGATTATAGGATGAGCCTTCCTACTAGAAGTGTGTTTCATCATAATTTCCCCTCCCRGAGTGGAAATAAACCTTTTAGAGAAACCCCAGGAAAGACTGATGACCCAAAGAGAGAACCCTTGAAATGTTGGGGTTGTGGAGAACAACATCTGTTGAGGGATTTCCCACATAAACATCAGAATAGTAGGAGAGTCTAGAACACCCAAGAAGCCACCACAGTCAATGATGTGGCTAGGAGCATGCCACGAATTTATGCATCCTTGGATAATAAACAAGCCGACCACCAAGATTCAGTGGTGGAGATGGAAGGTATGATCGCCAACCATACAGTTTCTATTTTAATTGAACCTGGTTCCAATTTGAGTTATGTGGCCCCTCAGACTGTTGATAAATGTAAATTGCAACCAGTTACACATGTTAAGCCATGGTTGGTACAACTAGCCACTGAAACCAAAATAAAAGTAGCAGAGTTCATACCAGCTTGTCAATTCATTATGGATTGATTGCCCACCCAAGCGACCCTTAACATACTTCCCCTAGGATCTTATGACCTGTTGGTTGGTATGGACTGCTTATCCACTTATAAAACCAAGTTGGATTGTTACCATAAAACTTTGGAATGTGAAAATGAAGAAGGAGGAAAAATAACCCTCCAAGGGATTTAGAAGCCTATCTTAGTGAGACAAATATCAACCCTTCAAATGAAAAAGTATTGTAGAAAGGGATGTCCTCTATATGAAATATAGGTGTTGGAGTCTGTTAAGGATGACAAACCAAACCTAGAGGACCACCCCATATTAAGAGAGTATAAATGTGTGTTTCCAAAAGAGGTACCAAGTCTACCTCCTGTTGTTTCAGAGTCTGTACTTAAGGCTTAGAAGTACAGTGTCTAGGCATCCGAAAGTGGGTAAAGGGTAGAGAAGAAAGAAACGTCAACCTTCAGCAAGGGAAACTAGGGAAGATTTCTACGTTGGCATTGCCTAGATTCCAACTGTTCCTGGACGGTTATATCTTGTTCAATCACTGCCCATGAACGTTCGAGTTCAACCCAGGTAGTAGTTGTTTTGAGAATAGTATCGAAAAGGTTTAAGGCAATGTGTGTTTGATTTGATAATCTGGGTTCGATATTGGGTTGTGTTGGTACAGGGACAGTTATGGAGGAACAGTAAAAATAAGAAAACTTCAGAGGAAAATTAAGTGTTGTCTCAATTCGGTCGTATAAAAGAGAGTTTACGGTTTCAGAAACAAAACGAGGTGCAAATCAAAGGCTCTTTCCCGTAACTTGGTTATATCTTGATAAAATGCATGAGGTGGGGGGAAAACATTTAGCTTTCTATCAAGTAAGGCTCCTATCAATGGAGAATCTCACGTATAAATAGAGGAAGAAAAATGTAAGGAAATAACATGATGAAGCATAAAATATATATATATAATTCTGAAAGTGTTTACTGGTCTTACACCCGCTGATAGCTGGTACAGAGGAAAAACAGCAAACAATTATAGAAAACTAAAATTCATTCGCTATAGTAGAGGTTGTACTAAATTATAGCGAAGCATTCATCAGATAAGAATATGAAATGAAACGAAATATGAGATACAAGAAAACAAACTCATAACACAGTTGTGACGGAATTGAGAATCTTCAGATTTGCTTTGTATTAACTCTCAAAGTGTAAAAACTCTGTTATAATCGACACAAAAAGGCCAGCCTTTTTTCTGTCTTTCTATGGTATATTTATACAGTTTTACATTAATATGGAATCTCAATCATTACAAAAATTTCAGTTATGATAGGGAGGAGAGCAATCGGTTCATTTCTTTTTCTCTGTCTTCACTTGGTGCCAGAAGTTTGTCCTCGCATGTGCTCAGTACAGGTGACACATCTTTCAACCAGCCGAGATATCAGCCTTGATGGTTCTACTTGACAGTTGGCCTCAAAAGAGTAACAATCTCGGGCTAATTGCGACAACCTGTCTTCCATCTGTCTGTCTATGATTTCGATAGCGCATAATTGTGCGCTTGGTTTAATCATACATTTGTCTATTTGGACTATGTCCACCATAGTCACTTGGGAGATCTTGGTCGAATCTCTTTCCTCTTTTTCCTTTAAATCAAGCGAGATTTTTTCCATATTCATTTGAATCAATGCCTCAGCATTACCTCCACTATCAATGACTAGCAGATTGCCATCTATAGAACTAAAGGCCTCTTCTAAGGAATTCGTTACCCTTTTGGCTTGTAGCTTGCCTTCTATGATGTTGTGCTCCCATTCTTTTAATAGAATGTTTCCTCTGGTCTGCTCCAAAATGGTGAACCTGGGAGTACTTTCTGAATCCCTGTTGTTTGTGGCTATCACAGCCTCTTGGAAGGCAACCCGTGCTGCTCCAGCTTCCCTTTCTCTAGCAATTAAATTCTCCAAAACTTGATTAACCAACAAGCAGTTGTCCCGAATCACCTCTACCTTGCCGAGTAAATTTTGTTGGGCCACAGAGACTCTGCTCCGAATCTCCATCGCCTGGGACTGAAACATCCCGATATTTATCACTTTGCTTTCGGCGATTTCCACCCTAGCCTGCAGTTGTTCGATCCAATATTTTTGCTGGCTCGCTTGCATCTGACCATCCTGAACCACCAGTTGTGCTTGTTCGAGCTTAGTCTTGAGCATCTCTATATCATTTTTATCAGCTAACCTAGCCTGCTCTATTCCTACACTTGCCTGGTCTTTGACAGCCTCTACTGTTGTGGCTAGTTTGGCTTCCAGGGTCTTGATGAGGCGATTCTTTCGTTTCAACTGGTTTTTCAAGACCCCGACTAAAAATTGGTTCATCGTGGCATATGCCCCTAATGTCCCAGCTATTTCCATGGTGAACTGCTCATTCTTCTTGTCTTTCCCATCAGTTATAACTTTGTATTTCTTGGTTTTCGACTCCCCTTCCTGGTAGAACTCTCTCTTTACTACTGCCTTTCTTTTCTTATCGAAGAAGAACTCATTTGGAGGGAGCTCTTCCACCCTTATAGGCCTCAACTCTTCATCGAAGATCCACCCTGCATCAATATTTCCCTGAGTCGATTGCAAGGGAGTGACTGATGTGATAGGATCTCCGATTTGTTTCGCTGATGGTCCCGAAGTAGTAACCGGACTCTGCTTCTTCGGCAAGTCGAAAGTCTTTATCTCTGCTTTCGGACTCTTATTTTTATCTTCCCCATCCTGGTGTTTTTCTTGACCGGGTGTTGCATCTTTGGAGCCCTCGGCATCTTTTTGTTTCACCTCCGCTGTACTTGGATTCTCACCCCGCAACACTGCGGGAAGACAACTACGTCGATGTTCTTGGAACTTCAGAACATCGGCCCTCTCCTCAAGTTCCAAGGTTTGTATCCGAGCTAGAATCTCGGCATAGGATCTTGTGCCTCGGAAAATTTCATCCGAGGGCAAATTCTCGTGCTCAAATCTCTTGAGCTCGCAACTGACCAAATGATTGCTCACAACCCTTTGCGGATCGTGCTTCTTGTATTCAATGAGGACCAAATTTAGGTCTTCTAGGGCTACTGCCTCAGCTTTGGCATGCCCGAAATCTAATAAAGAATATGAATTTAAATGAACAGGAAAAGGTGGCCATACCTTCTTTGAGTATCCCTTAAGCTCCTTGCTTATACCACTGATTATTGTTTGTCTAGCAACCTCACGACAAGACAGCTTGTCGGAAATGAATAATGGCAATGCATGCGGGGAAACAGAAGCCCCGAAAACTCTGAGGTATGAAAATTCGGCTTCTACATACCAGTCAGCTATGCTGCTAAGATTTGTCACTATACTGTCTGAGATCCTAGGTGGCGGGTGACTGAAAATAGTGACATGCAGAGGAACCATCACCCAGTTGAAGATTTCATATACGAAATTTGTCGCTTTGTTTTCCCACAATTTCATGTGATAGACGTGGATAGGCTCGTCTTCTGCTGGATTCCAACTCCAGCTCGTTAATGGAAATGGTGTTAAAAAACACACGGCGTCCATAATGTATGCAAACGTGAAAAATGAAGAAGTATTTTCACTCTCTTTCTGTGCCCGATACTCTGTGACCCGACTGGTCAAGCTATCAGACAGCATTTTCACCTAGTCAAAGGAAAAACCTTCAGTGACTCGAAATATTAGAGGCACCCATGGAAGAAAGAAATGTGAGGTGTCCTCTCTCCCGTATAATCTGCATGTCATCATAGCTACATACTTGTACTGCGGCTCTAAGGATGCTATTGAATATATACCGTGGTTGTCAGCCCTGAACTTCGCAGCGTGCGAAACCCAATCTTTTATTAAGCTAGACATGGTTTTATCATACTGTACACGTTCCTTCTGTTTGAACTCGTCCAAGAATTCGGCACCATATGTATAGTCGGATGATGTGGGCAACTTATACATGGCTTGCAGATGTTCAAGCCTGAAAGTCCCGATGGTGACCTTCTACTCATTCATGATGGTTCTGGTTGGTATGTCCACATGGTGTAATGCTCATCGGACCATGTCATAATATGGGAGAAATCGTGGCCTGGCCGCTACTTTATGCATTCCCGATTGAATGATGATCTTATACTCGGTGGTTATGTCATCTTTTTCATTGTCATTGGAATCATCGGAATAATCCACCAATTCGGCCTACAGAACATCGGAAACGAACGACCAATTCGGGACTGAGTCAATACTTTGAGGTGAAGTATCAGCGACATTGTCTGAACCTTGTCCTGAAACCTCAACACTGGCCTTGGATGCTTTTCGTGGGGCCATGCCTGGAGATCCTACTTTAGCTCTTCTGCGATAAAAATACGTATACATACAGAAGTTAGCTCGCTGAGAAAGTGTGCTCTATGTAATATAAAAATGCATTTTTTATAATGAACCACATCTCTTATATATATTCGAAAACTCGGTACCTTTTAGAACAAGTTTATCAAATCATGTTAAGAAATAAATTTTTCCATAAAAATCCGATCTGTATTCGTTGATTTTCCCTATTTCCTAATGCCATGAATTTTGGCGGTTTGAAATGTCAGTTGGCGTATGGAAGGAATAAGGCTACCTCGTAAAACATGCAAGCATCAAAACACGGGATATATTGATTTAGCTTAATTAATCCGGTTTTACCAACGTTAATTTATCTTTCGGTACTCGTTGTATCAGAATTTTTTCTTTAACTCTTTGAACCTCTAACCCCTGAATTTGCGATGATCGATTTTGGTTAACAAAACCGCAATTGTGATTAGGCGCTTAATTGACTTCGTAATTACTTATATTCGCCATATCGTGACTCGGAGCTTCGAAGGTAAGTTTCCGAGAAGTTTGCATGCCGAGCTATGAAACCGCGAGATCGCGATAATACGACTTAATTAAAAGGGAAGATAAACTCGGATTAGTGATTAATTAATTATGTTCATATCCTTATCGTGATTTCGCAAGTTGGGGCTTAGACAGTGTAACTTTTTAAAAAAGAAAATGCCGAGTGGAAAATTGCCGACAGAAGGTTACCATGGTTTAGCTTTTACTTTTAACCTTGACACGGGTTACTAAAATAAGGACTTCGTGTTCTCAGCTATCAGGGGTATGACAATAAACTTTTGGATTTGATGAACATCGAGGTGCGAAAACCCAATGACGTTTAATTAAGGTTTAGGAAAACTTTACTCCCATTACTGCCCTGGGTAAAAATTTAAAACGATTTCTCCATTTCGTTTCTCGGGACGCGTGAACTACATGATTTATAGCATCAAACCTACGAGATCCCGAGGTAGAACAAAAGGGGGGAATTTTTTTTACAAAAGGTAGGACTCACCTCGAGAGTACAATAATCATCGTTGCTTGCATGATAAAGCTTCAGAGATTCTAAAACCACAGACGGAAACTACGAACACCATCTTTCGATTTCGAGCATTAAAAATGAAATTTGTGACGAGCTAGAAAAACAAAGGCGGCTCCAACATAGGCTCCAACTAGGGATCCCATTTTCTTGTAAAGCGGGAAGAACAGTAGACCATGTGCCAATATTGGGTAAATGGAGTCAATAGCTTCAATCAGGTGAAAAGATTTTTGAGAACAGGGTACCGGAGGGGAAAGGGACTTCATTTTTTACCTTGAAAAGATTTTCAAACTCAGATATTCTTTTTAAACTTAGCTGTAGTACCTTTCACGACTTTCTCTTTCCCGTCACTAAAATTTAGGTCTGCCTTAAGACAATCAAAACAGTTCTAGGAGACCCAACAGATCTTGCGGCTATCATCTTGCATCAAAAAAAGAAGTTTATATGTCTTTAAATCGGGAAGCCCCACCTGAAGTTTATATGTCTTTAAATCGGGAAGGCCTTTTATTCCCTACTGCAATATCTCTAGGCATATCAACTGGAGCAACTAGATGGACTGGAGTACTGCCTATCTCCCTATGAACTGCTAAAAGGGGGAGAAGGTATTGTCTCACTGTCAATCTCTATCTGAGATTCTCTAGATCTTTGAAGGGTTATCTCTTCTTCAAAAGAAACATCTCTGGTAGTCTCAATCTATCTCTGAACAGGGATGTAGATCTGATATGTCTTTCGAAGATTCATTGTTATCCCATAAATGTATCCTTTCTCCCTAAAGGGTCTAGATTGGACCTTTTCTCTTTGGGTACATGAAAAATACACTGTGCACCCAAATATCCTAAAGTGTTCAATCTTGGGCTTCACTCCAGTGAAGGCTTCTTTGGGATTTATGTTCTTCAAAATCTAGTGAGGAATCATATACTGTGCCATGCATGCTTCTTCCCATAGAATCATAGTGTTGGCACAGGGGAAGACCCAGGGTTCAACACTTCAACAGTGCACCAACAAAAACCTAACTACCGGCCCTTTTAGAAACACCTGTGAAGAAGGCGAAGTCTCACCCGAGGTAGACGCAGGGGGGGTTATAGGAAGTAGGTGTCTGTAACCAAGATGGGACACATATCTATGATAGAAACACTTCACAGAGTATTCTATTAACACTTACAATATTATACACATTAGTTCATAATCTTTAATAACATCGCAGAACATACCCTAATGGAGATCGGCGCAGCAACGACAAATATTATCACATAGCACTGAGCACATAGCATTAAGTTAGATCTAACATTCATTCATAAGTAAACTAAGAAATAGTATATCTATCTATTATACATAACATTCAAGGCACTGAGCAGATTCATAATATAAACAACAAAGAACAAAGAAAACCAAAAACACAAGATATATGTGGTTCACCCCAATGTGGGGCTACATCCACCAACTGCTTCATCTTCTTTATTATTCTTCAATCTCTTACATTCATTTGTTCCTGTGCACTAAGCCACAGAGCCAATCTTCGCATAGGACAAGAGATCTACGAATTGAGCACCAGATCCTCCTTCCAAAAATAGGTTTAGGCACAGAGCTAACTTCGTTATCGAGCAAAGATCCTTACATACACATTTTGTTGCACAAAGAAATTCAAAACTATTTGCACTTAGCCACATCCCTCTATCCACTACTTTGCTACTTCTATTTATACTTTTACAATCCCTTACAAAAAGGATTAATCATGGGTAAACCCCATGGGCCAACATCCCATAACTCATTACAAAAACCCTAAGGAACCCCTTGTTGGGTCCACATAGCCCTCAAAGTAAGTGAGATCCATGATCTCAGCTCTACTTGGGTGCTCCATCTTCGACCAGCTTATCAAAGTCCAAAAGTGGTCAAACCTAACCAAGGTTTCCTCAAAACTTGGTCGAGGGCCAATAGGCCCCCAACACTCACATGTGACTCGTCCCAAGTCACTCAGGTCTGGGAAATGCTGCTTCAAAGGCCTTGAGGTACCTCAACTTGCTGCTTCGCTTGATCCTCCTTCTCAGTAAGATCCTAGATCATCTGCTTTGTAATAGGCCCTTCAAGGCGTTGTTCCACTGTTGCAACCACTTTGTCCAATTGCGAGCCTTGTCCCTAAATTTCTTCGAATACCTTGTAGGCTTCATCCTGCACAGGTTGTAGCTTCTACACAACTTCCATTACCTTTCCCTAGAGGGCAGTGATTTGTTGCTGCACTGTTTATTTTTCCTGAGATCTCTTCATTCTTTCAACTGCAGTGAGTAGCTTCATCTGCGCCTGTACTGACAATGCATGTTGCTGCGCCTACTGTAATTGCGCTTCCAGTTTCCTTAGC